>APFE031023532.1:35000-106587 GCA_000404065.3 Pinus taeda | reverse complement strand
CAGCTAATGCAAATTAACAAACTTTTCTTTAAGATCACTAATCACTAATCGAAATGAAAAGTTCTAATTCTCATTAACTAGTTCAAAGCAAAAGAGATTTTTTCTTTTTGATTATGGCAAAATGCACTAAACAACTTTGAGAAATAATACAAGCAAATTCTATTCAATACAAGCATGTTCAGTTCCTCAAATCACAAATCAAACATCCAAAGAACAATAAAGATCCCAAAGACAACAATGAGCCGTGTGATCTAGGCCCAAAGTGAGACGAAGTGGAATTCAAGTGAAGACAAAGCAAGTCACCCAAATAATGCAACAAAACAATTTACAACTACCAAACAAGTGCAAGGGAGCCAATAAAGAGTTGACTGGACCACAAAAAGATCAAAACACCTGAGGAAGGCTCGATACACAAAGCCACTAGATGCCCTAGGGCTAGAAATGTGAAATCGAGAAAAAAAGCAAACACCGAAAGGGTAACAATCAAAGCCAGTCAAATCACACTCCAACGCACTCAAGTAGTCTGAAAAAGGTACCTAGGACAAAACCCAAGCTCAAAAAGTTCACAGCCAAGCAAACTTCAAAAGTTTCCAGGCCTGGCGCGACTGTCAGGCTGCAACAAGCGCCTTTCAAGAATTGGCGCGGGTTGTAAATGTGCAACTTGCGCCAATTGGCGCGACTGTAATGCTATAAACTAGCACCAGACGAGTTTTCTATGGAAAAATAAAAACAAAAGAGCCAAGGCCAAATCAACAATACCTAGGTACACCAAGAGGCAAGAAACAACATAGGAATTCAACCCAGAAAGCTAATCAAGCAGGAGAAACCAAGAAATAACCAAGAAAGAAGGCAAGTTCCAAGTCGTTCAGTTCGTAAACCAAACCGGAGATGCACTGAAGTGGCGTTGATCTACTTTGCTAATGGAGAGAAATAGTGTTTTGAAGGCTATCTGGCCATACTTCAGGCTCTGTCTAAAGTTTACAAATCAAACAACAAGACAAAACAAGCAACAAGGCAAAAAGCCAACTCTCCAACGAAGTCACCAAATTGTTGTGGAGGTAAATCCCCTCTGCGGATAGAGGCGATCCCACTAGCCTAAATGAGGTCTAGAAACAATCAAACAATGCTAACACGCAGGTTCCTAATTTCAAAGTAAATACCGATGATGAGGGCCTACCTCGAATCCAACGCTAGTATTTGTAGAAGAGTTGTCGCTCCCGTTCTTTCGCTCCAACTGGTAACAATCCCCATGATTCTCGTGAACGGACACCTGCACATGCAAAGAACAACACAAATACAAGCATAAAATCCAAGAAATGCAACTATATATCAGTCAGAGAGGATATAACTCAAACATCATTATAAAGACAATGAGAGTGGAACCATAATGATAGTCGTCTATTATTATTGATAAACAAAGAAGAATATAACCAAGTTCTGATGTCAAATCCTCCTTTGGCTGGGTGATCAGTGACACATGCCTTGCAAAGCTTGTTGGGAATGGGGAACAAGCCTTTCTCTCCTTGGTTACTTGGACATGGATCTCCTCATTAAAGATATAGCCTTATAGGGATGAACAAGGCCTCTTGTAGCATGAGCTTAGCAGTTTTCAAACTTTGAGACTTAGAATTTGGAGCTTGGAGAGTAGAATTACTTACTAGCTTGTCAAAGGAAAAAGGAAAAGCTTATATAGAGAGAGGAGAAAGAGATAGGATCATCCACAAGATTCATGGGATTGTCCTTATCATTAGGAAGCTTCCATGAGAGGTGGAGAACTACTTTCCTTCTATGGAGATTCGAAGCCCAACTGAACTAACTCAAACTGGAATTAGTTCATCAATAGGTTAGGAAGAACCTTCACAAGTTGGTTTGTTAAAAACTTTACCCAACTGGGTTGGCGCGAGTGCGACTCTGAGACAGAGCGCCAGCTGGCGCGCTCTCTTTGGAGGATTTCCCCCATTGGCGCAAGTGATACATTGAGGAACATCGCCAATGGAAAAAGGGCTATTTTTATGGGTATTTTGTAGAAGGTGTCTTCAGGGCATATGAAGTACATACTCAAGGGGATACAATGCAGGTGTTTTTAGGTTATGTCACTTCTCACAAGTCTCGGAATAAGTCCTCTGTAGGAATTTACAGGGTAAGTTCCTCAGATAGAACACCAAAAGGACACCGCTCACAAACAGATCACAGATCAATACACCAGTATTTTGACGTGGTTAAAACCCTCAGAGAGGGAAACATTCCATGGCCTGCGCCAACGTGGCTACTACAGGCAATTTATTAATAAAAGAATGAAAATTTACATAAGCTTCTCTCATGCACGGTGAACCTACAAATGACCCTCCATGCGCTTTAAATAGAATTCATGGACCAATCGGGTGTTAAGCCACAGATCAGGTGTCGGTAATACCGAGGAGAGAATGAACCGTCGGATCACTACATATCGTGACCGTCGGATTGTAAGTTACAAAAGTACATCGTAAAGAAACACACTTTACCTAACTCTATACTAGACCAAGTTGTGCTTAACTATTCCTATGTGTCGGAATATCCTAAATCCCCCCTTAAGAACAACTTGGGATAGGATTGAAGGATTTACAAATATGACACAATAGGAGAAGGAAGGAGGCACTAGAGCCTATCCCCCCTTAGTGACAACTTCCTGAACTCCAAGCATATATCGAAGTTTAGTGAACTTCGCCTCTGTGAGAGCCTTTGTGAAGATGTCTGCAACCTGATAATCTGTTGAACAATATTGCACTTCAAGAACATGGTCATGAATGAGTTTTCTGATGAAGTGCATGTGTAGTTCAATGTGTTTGCTGCGCTGATGCTGGAATGGATCTTTTCATAGCTGAATGGCACTTTGATTATCACACCAAAGTGTGGTTGGATGCTTCTGCTCAAAGCCAAATTCTGATAGGATCTGACGAAGCCACAAGGCTTCCTTACTAGCTTCCACGGCACCACGATACTCTGCATCTGCTGACGAAAGAGAAATGGCAGCCTGTTTCTTACAAGCCCATGTAATAGGTCCTGAACCAAGAGTGAAGACATAACCGGCAGTAGACTTCTGATCATCAGGGTCACCAGCCCATTCAGAATCAGTGAAACCAACTAATAGAGGAGCTGCTTTGGCACTGTAATGAATCCCAAACTGTACTGTACCTCGAACATAACGAAGTATTCTTTTAGCTGCTTTCCAATGACTTTCACGGGGGTTTTGCATAAAACGAGCAACAAGGCCAACATCAAAGGAAAGGTCAGGACGAGTATGGGTTAAATACAAGAGTTTTCCTACAAGTTGACGGTATAAGGTAGCATCAACTTCAGGAGAAGTACAAGAGACTGAAGGTTTGACTCCAGACTGAAAGGGAGAAGGGGTTGGCTTACATTCTTCCATGTGAAAATGACGAAGAATATCACAAGCATACTTGGACTGGGAAAGGGAAATACCCTCCTTGGATTGCAAGACTTGAAGACCGAGAAAATAGTGTAAGTGTCCTAATTCTGTCATTTCAAATTTCTTTTTAAGGCTGGACTTCACATGGTTTATAAGGTTGGGATCACTACCAGTAAGAATAAGATCATCAACATAAAGAACAAGGATGATAAGAGAGTTGGCCACTTTCTTGGTGTAGACAGTATTGTCAGAATAACACCTAGAAAAGCCAGATTCTAAAAGAAAGCTATCCATTTTGGCATACCAAGCCCGAGGAGCTTGCTTTAGACCATAAAGAGATTTCTTAAGTCGACATACAAGGCTGGAGTCTATTTGGATGAAGCCAATGGGTTGTTCCATATAGATTTCTTCATGCAAGTCCCCATGCAAGAAGGCAGATTTAACATCCATCTGATGGACTTCCCATTTTAAAGAGGCAGCAACGGAAAGAACAAGGCGGATAGAGTTCATTTTGGCAACAGGGGAGAAGGTTTCAGTGTAGTCAATGCCTTCAACCTGTGAAAATCCCTTAGCAACAAGACGAGCTTTATGTTTATCAACTTTCCCATCTGGTCCATACTTGGTTCTGTAAACCCATTTACATCTAACAAGTTTGCGTCCCTTTGGTAGAGGAACAAGATCCCATGTATCATTTGCCAACAATGAATGATATTCTTCATTCATAGATGCTTCCCAATGTGGATGGCCTGAAGCTTCTGCAAAAGTGTCAGGATCATGATTTACTGGAGCTTGAGCCAGTAAAGAAGAGGCTTTTTGAAACTGAGAATGTGTACGTCGCTGATCTGTAGGATCACCGGCAAGATCACCTGCTGCATCTCGAGTAGCACGGACCCATCTTGGAAGTGAAGGAGCTGAAGGAGCTGAAGGATGATCCTGAGAAGGTGGTGGAGGATTATCATCCTCACTTTCATCATCTGAAGAAGAAATGTTTTCAAAGTAGAAGAGATAGGAAGAGGTGGCACATCCGCCGGACTAGGCTCGCAGGCCGATTTATTTTCATCAAATTTTACATCTCTTCTGATGATAACATTTTTGGACTTAAATGGAATAAGTCTATAACCTTTTACATCTTCAGAATATCCAACAAAAGTACATTTCTCACTCTTAGGTTCTAAAGCTTTATGCTTTTCATCTGGAATATGGGCCCATGCTTCACTTCCAAAAATACGAAAGTGACTTACATCTGGTTTAATGGAACTCCAAGCTTCTTCTGGAGTGATATTCTTTAGAACCTTAGTAGGAGTGCGATTTATTATATAATTTGCACAATTAATTGCTTCGGCCCAAAAACTAAGACTGAGTCCTTTAGATTGCAGCATACAATTAGCCATTTCCTTTAAGGTGCGATTTTTCCTTTCAGCTACACCATTTTGTTGTGGAGTGTATGGAACAGTATGTTGCATTTGAATTCCATTTTCGGTGCAAAAGTTGATGAATGTGTTTTTAACATATTCTCCACCATTATCAGTTCTTAGCTTAAGAATTTGATGTCCAGATTGTTTTTCAACAAAGGCTTTGAAGGCCAAAAATGTGTTAAATACTTCGCTCTTGAGTTTTAAGAAGTATACCCAAGTGCGTCTGGAGAAATCATCAATGAAAGTTAAGAAATACTTGCAGCCAGAGAATGAAGCAACAGGAAGTGGACCACATAAATCACTGTGCACAAGCTGTAAAGGGGCTGAGGCGTGCCAAGAGGCACGTTTTTCAAAACTGTCCCGATGATGTTTTCCGAGTACACATCCGGAACAAACACCATCTCTGCAAGATACAATAGGAAGACCTGTCACCATATTTTCTTTACATAGATGCTGAAGGGAGCGATAGTTTAAGTGACCAAATCGCTCATGCCAAAGTTTGCTCACTTCATCATTATGAGCAACACATACTGAGGGAAGATTTGATGACCCAAAGTTGTGAAACTTATACAACCTTGTGGAATCATCAGCAATGCCAGTGGCTAAAATCTGTCTAGGATCCTTTAGGTCCTTAATTACAACATCGTGAGGTGAAAATTCAACGATTTTACCTTCACCTGAATGAGTTATTTGATATACAGATAGAAGGTTGGTGGATTAGGTTGGAACACATAATACATCATTACATTGACCATTGTCTATATGAACAGTTCCAGTCCCTACAACATTAAGAGATCTATTATCACCAACATATATATTTTTGGTGTTACAATCATGTAAAGAAGAAAACATGGCTTTGTTTTTGGCCATGTGATAAGAGGCTCCAGAATCAATGAGCCACTCATGAGAATGAGAAGAAGAAGATACATTTAATGCATAACCAGACTGAGATGATTGACAATGACATGCAGAAAGTGCCATTCCTGAAGATGAAGTTGAGTTGAAGTAGAAGAATGCTCCACATGGATGTTATGTTTCTTCATTGCGGCTTCCAAGGCTTCCATCTTCTTAAAGCATTTAGATTCTAAGTGGCCATCTCGATTACAAAAGTTACAATGTCTATCAGTCTTCTTCCATTTGTTTTTATTGGTCTTATCATTTTGCTGAAATGATCTTTCATTTTGAGGCTGAGTTTGCTTAGGACCCTTGTTTGGTTTAGGACCATTCTTTTTTGGATATGACTTCTTAGGATTCTTTAAATTTGGTTGCTGCTGGGCGGCTAACGCTTTCTTGGAAGAGTTTCCAAGATTAAGAAGACCAAGGTGTAAGAGTTTTTCTTGTTCTCTTATTAAAGAATCACAAAAAGAGTCAAAGGAGGGGGCCTTGTAGTCTTTTCCTTGACAAATGAAAGCTTCCCTTGTAGAATGGAAGGTGGAAACAAATACAGAGTAGGCTGGTCCCAACTTAGTAAGGATGGAATAAATAAGGTTACTATCTCTTTCTTAACTTAACACCTTCCAAGAGATATCTAAGGGTCTTGAATTTGGACAAGAAATCTTCAATGCAAGAAAAATTATTAGGATCCAATGTAAGCAACTCATTTTCAAGTTGATGGGCTCTAATTTCATTTTTAATCCCAAAAACTTTAGTGATTTGTTCCAATTCTTCATGAGGAGTTTCAAGTTCTGCAATATGGAATCTAAGATCAGGAGAAATAGACATCCCTATCAAACCACGTGCTTGATCTTGTCTATTTTCCCATTTTGCAACCTTGTCTTCATCTTTTGGTTTCTTCTCTTGGCCCGTGGCTATTCTGTAGAGACCTTTACTTCTAAGTAAATCTTCCATGTAGGATACCCATTGGAAGTAGTTAGTGCTGTCAAGAATGACTTGGCATGTACTTTCCATTTAAAAAAAAAACTGAAGCTGAAGATGCTGAAAGTAAGTGTTCCAATGGATAGATCTTGAAAAATTAGGCTGTTTTAAAAAAAAACGGCTCTGAAAAAGGCTTTCGGATGAAGAAGTTATGGCTTTTTGAAAACAAATTGTTGAAGTTGCCGGCAAAGTGCATGAATGTGCGGGAATGAAAAAAAACGCCACCACAAAATGGAGATTTGAACCCAAGACCTCTACTCTCTTAAAATAGCTTTGAACCAATTGAGCTATACAACAAATTTGAGAGAGAGAGAGAGAGAGAGAGGGGGGGCTTGGGTTGCGTGCTTGCCTTGAGAAAGCTCTTTTTTCCTACAAAACTGAAACAAAAAACCCAACACGAATATGCAAAGAAAAACGAACCTTACAGCTCGAAGTTAGCTTTAGCTGGAAACTAAATATTTTTCTCAATGTTTCTGATTTTCCAAGATCACACTAAGGTGCAGGGAAAAGAGCATACACATGAGAGAAAAAAAACTTCCTTTCTGTTTCTGATTTGCCAAGATCGCACAGAGTGGCAGGGCAAAGAGCATACCTAGAAATGAAAGGTATAGATCTGGTAATAAAAAAGGCTAAATAAACAGAAACCGAAATAACCAGAGAGAAAATAACAGTAAACTGCAGATAAACACTGTATACCTCCAGATCTTAAAAATGACACAGATAGGGCTACTGGAAACCTTTTCACGTGAAACGAAAGGGGTTCCTCACTGGAACAGATGCTCCGAACACAATAGAGCAGTTCTCTTGGCCCGAAAGAAGTCAGAAATAGTAGATCTAGGAAACGACAGCCGCATGCAGTTCTACCGGCTTCAGATTTGGATCACCAACGGACGCGGCCGTCAAATAGCTTTGATACCATGTAGGAATTTAAAGGGTAAGTTCCTCAGACAGAACACCAAAAGGACACCGCTCACAAACAGATCACAAATTAATACACCAGTATTTTGACGTGGTTAAAACCCTCAGAGAGGGAAATAGTCCATGGCCTGCGCCAACGTGGCTACTATAGGCAATTTATTAATAAAAGAATGAAAATTTACATAAGTTTCTCTCATGCATGGTGAACCTACAAATGACCCTCCATGCGCTTTAAATAGAATTCATGGACCAATCGGGTGTCAAGCCACGGATCAAGTGTCGGTAATACCGAGGAGAGAATGAACCGTCGGTCACTACATATCGTGACCGTCGGATTGTAAGTTACAAATGTACATAGTAAAGAAACACACTTTACCTAACTCTATACTAGACCAAGTTATACTTAACTATTCCTATGTGTCGGAATATCCTAACAAAGTCAACTCATCAAAACCTCTTGGGAAACCAACTTCCAAAAGGATTTTAGGGTTTAGGAAGCTACTATACAAGTCACATTCCTTAAGCCAACCCCTCAAATCCCTATTCCCCTATCCTAGAGAACCTTGCACCTCACTTAAGAAGCAAGCAAGTACCACTCTTGAGTCTCTCCTAGGAAAGGGTCATCGAGATCACTTCACATCCATCTTAGTTGATCTATCCTTCATAAGTGATTCTCTATATATTGGGTCTCCTCCCATCAGTGAAAGTCTGTAAAGAGTATGAAGCTTTAGATAGGGTGACAGTGGGATTTAGCTTCATTGTTTCTCTTAACCTAGCAAGTGCCCCTCTAGGATCCCTACTAGTTTGAGTGGTAACAAGTCTTACTTGAATCAATTACAGGACGTAATTGTATTGAAAATATTTCAAAAGGTGAGTGAATACATTTAACATTTCTATAAGACAACCACCATTACACATGAAACTAGAGAGTGATTACACATGAACTTAAAAAGAAATTTAAAAATTTCAAGCAGTTAAATGATCACACACATTACACATTAAATCTCCCTGCAAATTGTCTCCTTTTATTAACATTTTTCCAAATAGAGCATACAATCATATATCCATGTGGCTACAACTATATTTGATACACAAATTCCCCTAGAACCTCAATTACAAATACAAGAACATATGAACATAACATCAATATGAATTCCAACAGCATGTCATCTTCTCTCTTCATCCTCTATCTTTTCTCTATCTGTCTACATGTGTAATTATGTATCTACAATTATTCGTGCCTCTCTCCCTATATACATGCATATGCATACATCCCACAACTCAATTTGTAGCTCCTTTTATAGCTTTGGCCCTGTTGACATCATTAATCAATCCACTCCTTTGATGTTGTCAACCTTAACTTACATGCTTTGACAGGATCAATATAACTCCCGTGACATTGTCAAACATAATTGTGTGCCTTGATAAAATCAATTGAACTCCCTTTCACTTTGATGTTTTCAATCCTGCTTTTGTACTCACTTGACAATTTCAAAAATAACAACTTGGCCAATCTATCCTCTTTCCACTTCTTGTTTTCTTCTTTTCGTGACCAATTTTTGGTCAAAATTGATTAATGAAAAATGAAGTACCCAAAAAACATATGGATAGAGTTATGTAGTGGTTATTTTATGGTCAAATTAAAATAATTCTCAATGTATTTAACACTTTTCTCTAACAATTTCCATGTTTCCTCTAACACCTAGTTTCTATCTACCTAAAATATCATAAACTCTTTCCACTCTTTCTCTGTCACCCATCAAATTTGAGTTTGCACTCTAGTCTCTACTACATGTCTCATCCTCACCTATCGTATAACTAGAATTCTTTTCTTTCCACCTCTAGTATTAATCATTCCATTGTGAATGCATATGTCATGCTTCATATCATCCCTTTTATCATATACTTCCATTTGATAATGAAATTCCACAAATTTGAAGATAACACATTCTATATTCCTATAATGAGCCATATTGATGACTATAAGACAATATTCCCTAATAAACAACCATGCTTATCTTAACCACGAGCCCATCCTATGAGTATAAAGGAGGAACCTCTCAAAATTATCCATGTATATAAGAGCACAAATGAAGATAAAAGGTTTCCATCAACACCAAAATTTCCCATGGGAATTTGAATCACACGTTAAGTTATGCCATATATTAATCATTATTGCTAATAAACTACAAAGAACAAGAACAATGGAGGAACAATAAATCCGCATCTTTACTTCCATGCATATACTTCCACTTATCAAAAACATCTTGCATCATTTAAATTCTCTTCTTTCTTAGGGATTTGATCTTCCCTTTAAATGATATGGCACAAAACTTCCTAGTAAGATATAGTATCAAAATGCTCTAGTCAATCTTGAATTCTACAGATTATTTCTTTTAATCCAATTCAATGGGGGATGCAATTCTTAAGAACAAATCTAATGATTGTGGAGGAATCCTCAAACAAAAGTGGCACACTTTACTCAACATATAAATCATTGATACAATCCTTGAAATGTTGTTAAGGCCTCAAATTCATTATTTGCAGCTATTTGTATTCCCTAGGTGAAGTCACATTCCCTTTTCCCTCTAATATCTAGAAGGATTACCACCACATAAGATACATTTGAATGAGTAGCTATAGTAGTTAATACCTAAAACTTATAATATTTAATGTATATATTAATTGTTGCTATAATAATAATGTGAAAATGATTCAACAATAAAATAATTAGTTAATTAACTAAAAGTAATATACTAGTTAGGCATATGTTTTTTTTTTAATTTTTTTTTTTGTAAGACTAAAAAGTTCTATTAATATTCCATGAAATTACATAATTAGGGAGCTATTGCATGCCCCTGGTCTTCTACTAGGAAAACCAAACTGGTGGCAATGCAAAATGCTCTTTTCCAAAAGAGAATTAAAGTCCAAATTTATACAAAAATAGATAGTGTTAAGATGTTCAATATTGAAATTGTCAAGTAAACTAAAATTCCTAGGTTGGAAATTAGTAAGGAAACTACAAAAACTATTAAACCAAACATATATCATGTAGTTTATGATGAAATATATGGATCCACCTCATTGGGTTGTTCAAGTTATCTTCATTTTCCAATATAAGTCTATAGCATGTAAATATTAATTCTGTTTTCCTCTAGTTTTCCATGTATCCAGTACCCATGCAACCACCTCTAAGATTATTTCTATATTAGGGGGATAATCTCTCTCCTTAGTAGCCTCTCATTTGACATCCTGTAGCTCTTGTTGAACATCTAAAAAAACTTGGGCTTGATAATACCTATCTAAATACTAGTTCACAATTCAGCTTGTGAACATCCTTTGGATCCCTAAATTCTTCCCGCTCTTATGCTTCAACGACATCACCTCATCACAATTGAAATAGGAAGGGTATATAGAGAAACAAAATCAAATGCATAGAGGAAGGGAGGAAAATAATCCCACCAAGGAAACCCACAAGACTAATCAAATAAATGATAGAATTGTACATGTTCAAACAATGATCAGAGTGCTAAGGAAAACCTTTCAAGTTGAAGGAGAAGCACTAATGTCAAAAGCCATAATAGAGGAATATCCATCAAATAGCAACAGAGGGAAACAATAGGTTTACCAAGTGAAGGAGATGAGAAGAAAATGCCTTGAATGCATAAAATACTTTGAATCCAAGGAAATTAGTGAGGGGAGGATATCATCATTGATGTGACAACAATGATTAAATGCACCATAATCATTATGTAAATTGTAACATTAATGCCTTGTCCTTCTTATGCAAGGAGATTATTCTTATAGTGAATAACCATCATTTATAGAGCCACATTGAAATGAGCCTGAATAATTAAGTGGGTGAGGGATGATATTGTACATCCTCCCCATTCACTTCCTTGTGTGATGAATGCCTATCCTCCCTCCCACTTGTCTCATCCCATGGAATCCAATACTAGTATAGGTGTATGTTTTTAATAATAAAATAATTGTAAATAAGAATGAAAGACATATCTAATTAAATTAGGGGTGTATGAACCCTAGATCAAGTGTTAGGGAACTTGACTCTAGAAGTTTAGCTAGCTACATTGCAAGATCAACCAAGAGTATAATACATGGAGACTTCTTCTGCGAGCACCCAAATTAACAGATTAGTCTTGATGGTAGAGAATGTGGGAGATGGCTTGGTTCTATGTGAAATTATTTTGTGGAGGATGCTTAGTGATTTGAATTAGATCATCATAATATTTTTCATCTATGGTGATGCTTCGAGAGTGGAAAAATTGAAGGAATCAACTTGTAGGGTCATTTTTAGGAATAGGTCCCATATTGGAGAATTAGGGTTCAAAACCTTATGGAGCCATTTTGAGGCATTAAATGATGTGATTTTGGGTAAAAAAAAACTAACTTATGTTAAAACCCTAGGTGTTATTCATTGGTGCAAGAACTATGTTAATTGAAGTTTGTATGCAAAAGTTATGACTCTTGCAAGTTGAACTATTGCGTTGACCGCCATGATACAAGTGGATGCCATACTAATCGTCCTTACTCACACATATGATGCTATCCACATGTGGAATTTCATGAAGACTCTATAAGGCCCAAAATTGTAACTATGATGGAGGCTTGAGGGAGCCAAATCTTTGCTTTAGTTGGTTATTGGGCTATTTTATATACTAGGCTACTAAGAGGAGTAGGGGTTCAATTCTATGTTATTGTATTAATTTTATAGTTGAGCAGAGAAATTGGGAGTTGATTTAGAGAGAAAAATAGAGGGAGTTACGATTATGTAGTAGCCATGCATGCCACATGTTTTAGGTAACTCCATAAATAGTACCTCTTGCTTGGTACTTTAAAATTTTTCATACTAGAGAAAAGAGAGTAGAGAAACCTCACTTTCTATTTTGGTTTCATCAT
The DNA here is from genome assembly GCA_000404065.3 of Pinus taeda. NCBI lineage: Eukaryota > Viridiplantae > Streptophyta > Pinopsida > Pinales > Pinaceae > Pinus > Pinus taeda. The sequence goes on along the minus strand of APFE031023532.1, from coordinate 94,056 downwards.
GTAAGAGTTTCCTAGGGAAAATATTTATGTTTATTATGGTTGGTGTGTGTATTTCTTTGTTTTTTTCTATTTCTCATATTTTAGCTAATTCAATTAATTAAGAACAAAATAATTTTGAATCTAGTGAAAAGAGGTTAACGATAAATATTTCAATAATTTTATCATATTTATTATGAAAAAATATTCCAATGGAATATCCATGGTCGTTTACTGATCATTTGGAAAGGGTGAACCATACCTCACAAACAATGATGGTGTTATGACATGCTATATTATAATGTCATTTGGATGGGGAAGCATGTGTATAACTGAAAATATGTAAGAGAATGGGAAATATATAGTTAAGAAAGGATTTCTCCAAACATGAGCTTGCTTCAAGTAATAACTCTGATCTCATTCCTCTAGTTCTCTTTACTGTGGTTGATCTAGCTATCCCTCAGGGATCTTTGGTCTTTATCTTCACCATTCCAATGGTAGTTGGAATTTGGTTCTATTTTCCTGCTTCTTTTTCAAGGTATAATCAATATTATGGAGTCGATTTCTTGTTTTTTGTTATGGGTGAGGTTTCCCGGTCTATGGGAAGCCTCTGTATGTGGTACTTGCATTGGCTTCTTTGCTTCATGAGGTCGCAGGTTCCTATAGTAGGAAATATCTTTCCCATCGTTTAGTTTGAGTGATGGGTGTGGTTTTTTATTACATTAATCCTATCATTGTTATGTTTCCTTGGGAGGTTCCATAGTCAAGTAAGATGGGGGTTTCCCAAATTATCAAGGGGAATAAGTAGTTTCATAGGAGCACATCCCTACACCCTAAGGGAAAATCAGTTGAGAGAGCTATTAAACAAGCTCAGAAGAGCTTCTTCCAAAATAACTATCCCGACACTTAGGCTAAAATGGAATCCCTAGTTAATTCTATTGACTAGAGACATCAACAAACCTTAGTACAAAAAATAAAGCCTAAGTTTCAAAGGAGGGTTGATAATATCAGGTTGTATTGATCTTTGGAGCTCCTAACCACATCCACCTCCAAAGGCATCCAAACTCAATCTGTTCATCACAAAGGATGAGCTAAGGATCAAAATCCATGTAAAGGAAAAGGAGAATTGGCCTCCCCTCGATCACGCCCTCAGATGCCCTCGTGATTTTTCTATGTTAGTTTGTAATTTTACATTACTTTATGAGTTATGTTACATATGTACTTTGCATTTAGCAATTTTGATGTCAACTTACCTCTCTATATGGCACAGTTGGGTTTGCTAGGATACATTTCTATAACTATATGGTTCATTTGGTTTCTCTCTATATGCAATAGTTGGGTTTGCTAAGATACATTTCTAGAAATTTATGGTTCATTTGGTTTATGTGATTAGAGAGTTGGTTGAGGTCTCATTTCCATTTCCAAAAACCTCAACAACCTAAGCATGCACTTATTTTTTTGCATAGTATTAAATAAGCCAACTTACATAAAAAAACGAGAGGTGTATGTTGTTATGTGTGGCTAAGTATAAGAACAATAAATTCAATGTTACATTGCTTCTTGATTTCCTCTCATAATTAAAAGAAAGAATGTTATTAAAAATTTAAATCATAGTATACCAAGCTTACCACAACGGAATAACCCAACTGCCGACCAGAATAAATCATGTCAACAGAGTGAAATTACACCTATGACACAGATTAATTCACAAAGCTTTTTGAATCCATGTATAAATCTAAAATAATAGTTATTATATAATATAGATTTAAACTATACACAAAATTATATATAACCATTTTTAATCTAGTTCATTAAAATATGTAAAATTGTTTAAAATACAACTATTTAATTATCAAATTTACAAAAGGGTTAAAACATTTTAAAAATAAATTTATAAACCATAATATAAGAATAACCGTTTTCAAAGTCAATGTCGATTATATTTAATTATTAAAATTATAAAATATAAAAATCTACTTCTTTATAAAAAACAAAATTTAAAATTACAATTTGAAAAATACATTTTCAATTATACATTTAACCAAAAGCTAAGGTAAAAGAAATAAATCATATACATTTATTTAACGGTGATATATAATTTTACAAATCATATAAAAAAAAAATTAAACAATACTCATTTACCTTAAATACAATACAAAGATACAATAGTTATTTTAAGAAACACTACAATGTTACAAAGATTTTTTGGAGCTGGACCTTCATGTTATCATCCTCCCACAGTATCTCTTCCCACCACGAAGGCCCAACTTTTAACTCACATAAATTTCACAACTTGACCTATGCATTAAGGGATAAGAAACCTTCCACATTGGCTGAAGCCAAAGAGATAGCAATGGAAGTTGAGGAAAACTTACGAATCTTGAAAGTGGATCTCACTGGCCACCCTAGGGCTAAACCCGAGGTCAAGAAGGAGAAATCTAAAGATCAACATGAAGAGACCTTTTTGGCCATCCTTAAGAAAATGGAGAAGTTTAGTGAAGAAGTCAACTCATGTGACATGGTTATCATGAATAAAATCACTACTTTGGAAAGGACCCAAAAATAGAGTTATTTTCCAAAATGAAAACCCTTTCCCAAAAAGAAAAATGAAGAGGATAAGTCGAGCTCATCGCAAATCCCAAACGCTTTGGATCCAACTAATGCAGTTGAGAAAGACCCATCTTCCAAAGATGAGGAAAGTGAAAAGGAGGAAAGTGATGATGAAGAAATAGATGAGCAAGCCAACATTTTGGGAATCTGAGATTTTCAACATTTTTCTAGGAGGCTCGTACACGCATCCTCCCATTAGTGAGGCCACCCTTTTGGAAGAAAAGGAAGAATCCATTATTAATGCTGATAGCAAGGGAAGGTGCAAAGGGGTCCAATATTCACGAAATGATAATAATAAATAACCTACAACCTCTAAGGAACCACCTAAAGAAGACTCATTTCCCAAGAAATCCCCTCCTAAGGAGTCTCTCCCTGAAATTCCTCCCAAAAAGGATCCCCCAACCAAAGCCAATTCAAAAAAGGATCCTCCAAGGAAAGATAACATCAACAAGAAAGAGAAGGGAAAAGAGGCTAGGCTTGACATTGATGTAGGAGCTGTGATAGGGAAATAACCATACTCATTCCTATGAAAGAGATTGCGAAAATTCCCAAGAAACAACAACAAATCAAGAAGTCCCTAGGTATCCAGAAAGAAGAATTACTCGAAGACTTACAAAAAAATTATATTCTTGATCAAAACCCTAGGTATGAACCATTTATGCTCACTTTGGCTATCAATGACCTCCTCTTACGCAATTGTATGTTAGACTCATGGGCTTCTGTAAACATCATGCCTTTAAAAGTTATGAAGCAATTGGGTCTCAACATTACTTGCCCATACAAAAAGGTATGTGTTTTTAACTCTAAGCCCAAAATACCTAAATTTCTCTTTGGATAGGAACCATGATATATCACTTCTCATGGATGTTGTGGTCATAGATATCCTTGATGTATGGGGAACACTCTTATCTAGGAAGTGGGGAGCCACGGTTGGAGGTCATCTCCAAATGGACTTGTGATATGCTACTATCCCACAAACCAATGGTACCCCTTTTGTCCTCTATAGAGAGCCTACCTACCTTTCTCATGTGATCAAGCCTATACCAATCCCATACTATGAAATACATGAAATTGGGAAGCCTTCTCCTATTCTCCCATCATAAGAAGTACACATTCTCAAATGACCAAATCACAAGATGAGAAAAAAGTGGAAGCCTAAAATGGAATATAAGGTCGAGGACTTGGTCTTGGTTGACAGAGACCTAATGCTTTTAAATATTCATGGAAAAGTTGGGGAGGACTATTATTACATTGCTAGACTCAACGATGAACTTTGCCCCAAGTCGATTAAGTTAAGTCATATCACCCCTTTCCTTGAGACTTGACATCGTACCATATGCATGGTAGAGTAGGATGCATTGCATGTTGATTTTACATTATAACTAACATTATATGGTATTTCTCATGATAGATTAACTGCATTTAGATTAAAACTTGCATACTTTATATTTTGTTGATTTTACAGCCTAAAATTAAACATGGGTGATCATAAGACACCACAAAAACATGATGCCTTGTGGGTTTAGTCTTTGATATGTGCAGATAATTGGTCTATAGTGACCAAGAGATTATTGGTGTTCTCATGACCTCTCGTTCTAGTAACTTTGCTCGTTTTTCTAAGGGTTCCTGTCCCAATTGAAGCCAGATGTTACCCACCATTTTTTGGGTGATATCCCTAGGAGAATTTTTTTCTCCATGATGATGCTCAGTCGACATCCAACAACCCCTTGCAGTCCCAACTAGCTCATTGTTCCATTTCTCTACCATCTGAGCCAACCATGTGGTCCCTCACCCATCTGTCATGATAGTATGTTTGAAGGTGGGCCTCCCAAGCCAAAAGGTATGTCTTGTCATTTGGTAATTGAGTAATTTAGTTTGCTTATCATGGAAATTATTGGGCAGGGACTAATGGGGGGATTTGGCGGAAATAGTGGACTAGGTAGGTGCCCTTGTCACCTAGATCTATTTTATGGTGTTAACCTTTAACCCTAGTCTCATGGGATCTCTTTTACTAGTCTTTGGGCTTCTGGGATGGTATTTCATGGGAAACCCTTATTCTGGATGCGTGGTCCCGCTCCTCGATTCACATATATTATTCCTTTATGCTTATTATACCCCCTTTCATCACTTCTCCCACATGGGTCCACATTCCTCCACTAGGTCCACATAGGGTTAGCCACCCCCTCCCCTTGCTTGACATCTTGGGTTAGGCCTGAAATGATGCCCAAGGGTTGATGCAACTAAAAATAAAGTAAAAATCATAATTGGCCACACTCAACATAAAATTGTACCACAAAATGCAAAAGATGGTCGCGACAAACACATTTAGCACATGGGAAAAATCCATTACATAATCTCTTCCCCTTACATGTCAATCCCCCTAGTTCCTAGAGGCCCTTTATGAGTCTCCTTTATCATTCAGGAACCCATGATTGTCCCAACCCCTGGTAGGTGATGAATTCCCCACCTTAAAAGGGGGTATCCACTGATATACTTAACACATCATGATCTCATCCCTTTGAGCCCTGAGAAGTTAACCAAAAAATATCATAAAGGAAAAATGAATTTGAGGGAGGGTGGAAAAATCAAGGCTGGTGTAACTTATGTACCACAATTTCTCTGTCCTATACATCATTTACCCAAGTGTGAGATTCCCTTTTATTAGATACCCTTGCACCATAAGTTGTGACCTAGGTTGTTTCCCTTTGTCCCCTACTCCACTCCATCATTATATCACATACCACTACCACTTGATGGATGTACCATGAACATATCAACCCCCTTTAGAAGTAGAAACCACCTGATAGGATAATTGGTTAACCCCTTTTGGAGCTTGGAGACACTGGCACATGCCAAAGCCCAGTATGGAAGGGTATGACATTATGAAGTTCCCACTCACTTTCCATGGTTTTTAAATTTGTTTACTTGATTTCTTTAATGAATTGATATGATGGAAGGTATGGGGATGCGTTGGATCATATGCAGGATTGTAGATGGTCTCCATTTTGGGTTTGGTCTCCCTATACGAGGTCCTATCCCTCCATAGGGCTACATTGGCACATGTGGGGTGTGTGTAGAGATCCATGGGCCTCCACAATAGTAAAAAACACTTCATGGATCCCTATATATGTTTAGGCATTACTCGAGATTCACCTATTGGATGAGGAAGATGCACCTGGTTCAGCATGCCCAGCCGGCCCCATAGTTGTACCATGAACTTGGAAGATGACCCAAGACTTGTATGTTGATGTGGCTTCACTTGCACCACCATATGCACCCTTACAGATGGTATACAGGAATCATTGATCTACTTGGATAACCATGAGGTTACTTGTGTGCCGCCACACCCACTAAGAGCACCACAGGTTTATTATGTGGAGAATAAGGGGCCACCCCCTTGTCCATTACTTTTGGGAGTCTTATTCATTATTATGGAACTTATGGACTTCTTCAAACTTCATATAAGTCCCAACGACATGTATTATTGATCATTTTACGTCTTGAGAGGCTTATTCTTATGTTTATGAGCTAGTTTGGTGGGCTTGCGACCAAACATTAGTTATTTTGCACATTATTTTATCTTAGGGGCTAATGTAGGCATAAATAAATAAATCAAACTCCTTATAGGTGTATAAATACATGTGATGATAGTTCATTTATCATCATCACTTTTTTTGGACTTGGATCTCTTTAGAGATTTTCGATATTCCTTCTTAGTGGACAAACTTTTGGAGTATGGAATGAATTTTGATGTTTAGGTTATCTATTCTTGTCTTGGAGATTCTTGATTCGCAATTTGTTGATGGTTGGATACATTCTCTTACATGTAAGTACCAATTTAATTCTATTCCTTTTGTTACTTTGTCACATTCATTGATAATGGGATTTTTCCTATACTAGGGCTAATTGTTGCATGCATTATTGCAAATTTATGGAATTATTGTTTCCAGATAGCATCTGTCTATGTATGGACCATGTATGTTGAACGAATTCTCCTAGGGATAATTTTATGGTAGAATATATCTTGATAAGACATCTCATCTTACAAAACAAAGTATAAAGCTTTAAGGTCACTCTCCTTTGCCCTAACACTAAGCAAAGTAGTCCTTGAAGCCTCATTAACCTAGAAACAAAGTCCATTCTCAATATCTTCTTCAATCCAATCTCCCCAAAGGATTAGGCACTGGTATACCATTAGGTGATCACTTTAAGAATCATTTTTGTTCTCCTTTCCTTATTTATTCTAGGTCTAGCCATATTAGGGCTCCTAGGGCATCATTTTCCCAACAAATTACCCATAGAAAAATTGTGATCTCTTTGGATTTCTGCGTTGGTGTGCCTCCTTGATCTTGACTTCCATGCATATACTTCCACTTATCCAAAAAATCTTGCATCATTTAAGTTTTCTTCTTTCTTAGGGAGTTGATCTTCCCTTTCAATGAGATGGCACAAAACTTCCTGGTAAGATATAGTATCAAAATGCTCTGGTCAATCATGAATTCTACAGATTATTTCTTTTAATCCAATTCGATGGGGGAAGTAATTTTTAAGAATAAATCTAATGATTGTGGAGGAATCCTCAATAAAAGTAGCACACTTTACTCCACATATATTTGATTGATACAATCCTTGAAATTTTGCTAAGGTCTCAAATTCATTATTTGAGGCTATTTGTATTCCCTAGGTGAAGTAACATTCCTCTTTTCCTCTAATATCTAGAAGAATTCCCACCACATAAGCTACATTTGAATAGGTAGTTATAGTAGCTAATACCTAAAACTTTAATGTATATATTAATTTTTGTTATAATAATAATGTGAAAATTATTCAGCAATAAATAATTAGCTAATTAACTATAAGTAATATAGTTAATTATTACTGAGGATTCCTCCACAATCATTAGATTTATTCTTAAAAATTACGTCCCCCATTGAATTGGATTAAAAGAAATAATTTGTAGAATTCATGATTGACCAGAGCATTTTGATATTATTTAACCCGCTCTCTCTATTTATACTGCAGCCATGATCTGGTTCTTCAACTTGTCCTGACGATGAACCACACTGGCTGGTTCGAAACACGTCGACAAATGAATTATGATGTGATTTCCGCCGAAAACTCCTCTAAAACAAGTAATATACTAGTTATGATTTTTTTTTTTTTTGTAAGATTAAAACGTTCTATTGAGATTCCATGAAAATACATAATCAGGGAGTTACTGCATGCCCGTGGTCTTCTAGTAGGAAAACCAAACTGGTGAAAATGCAAAATTTTCTTTTCTAAAAGAGGTTTAAACTCCAAATTTATACAAAATAGATAGTGTTAAGATGTTCAATATTGAAATTGTCAAGTTAACTAAAATTCCTAGGTTGGAAATTAGTAAGAAGATACAAAAACTATTAAACCAAACATCTATCATGTAGTTTATGATGAAATAGATGGATCCACCTCATTGGGTTATTCATGTTATATTCATTTGCCAATATAAGTCTATAGCATGTAAATATTAATTATGTCTTCCTCTAGTTTTCCATGTATCCAATACCCATGCAACCACCTCTAAGATTATTTCTAGATTAGGGAGATAATCTCTCTCCTTAGTAGCCTCTCATTTGACATCTTGTAGCTCTTGTTGAACATCTAAAAAAACTTGGGCTTGATAATACCTATCTAAAGACAACTCACAATTGAGCATGTGAACTTACTTTGGATCCCTAAATTCTTACTTCTCTTATGCTTCAACCACACCACCTCATCATAATTGAAGTAGGAAGAGACATAGAGAAACAAAATCAGATGCATAGAGGAAGGGAGAAAAAGAATCCCACCAAGGACACCCACAATACTAATCAAAGAAATGATAGGATTGTACATGTTCAAACAATGATCAGAATGCTAGGGAAAACCTTTCAAAATGAAGGAGAAGCACTAATGTCAAAAGCCATAATAGAGGAATCTCCATCAAAGAGCACAATAGAGGGAAACAATAGGTTTACTAAGTGAAGGATCCAAGAAGAAGATGCCTTGGATGTAGAAAATACTTTGAATCCAAGGAAATTAGTGAGGGGAGGATATCATCATTGATGTGACAACAAGGATTAAATGCACCATAATCATTATGCAAATTGTAACATTAATGCCTTGTCCTTCTTATGCAAGGAGACTATTCCTATATTGAATATCCATCATTTATAGAGCCACATTGAAATGAGATTAAACAATTAAGTGGGCGAGGGATGATATCATACATCCTCCCCATTCACTTCCAAGTGTGACGAATGCCTAGCCTCCCTCCCACTTGTCTCATCCCATGGCATCCAATATAGGTATAGGTGTATCTTGTTAATAATAAAATAATTATAAATAAGACAAAAGGATATATCTAATTAAATTAGGGGTGTATGTCCGCTAGGTCAAGTGTTAGGTAACTTGGCTCTAGAAGTTGAGCAAGCTACATGGCAAGATCAAGCAAGAGTATAATACATGTAGATTGCTTCTGCGAGCACCCAAATTCATGGATTAGTATTGATGTTGGAGAATGTGGGAGATGGCTTGGTTCTATGTGAAATGATTTTGTGGAAGATGTTTAGTGATTTGAATTAGAACAACATAATATTTTTTTATCTCTCGTGATGATTTGAGAGTGAAAATTTTGAAGGAATCAACTTGTAGGGTTATTTTTAGGAATAGTTCCCATATTGGAGAATTAGGGTTGAAAACCTTCTGGAGCCATTTTGAGGCATTAAATGTTGTGTTTTTGGGTCCAAATAAACCAAACTTATGTTAGAACCCTATGTGTTATTCAATGGTGCAAGAATAATGTTAATCAAAGTTTGTATGCAAAATCTATGACTCTTGCAAGTTGAGCTACTGTGTTTACCACCATGATACAAGTGGATGTCATACTAATTGTCCTTACTCACACATATGAGGCTATCCACATGTGGAATTTCATGAAGACTCTAGAAGGTCCAAAATTGTAACTGTGATGGAGGCTTGAGGGAGCCAAATCTTTATTTTAGCTGGTTATTGCATTATTTTATATACTAGGCTACTAGGAGGAGTAGGGGTACTAGTCTATGTTATTGTACTAATTATGTAGTTGAGCAGAGAAACTGGGAGTTGATTTAGAGATAAAAAATAGAGGGGGTTATGATTATGTAGCAGCCATGAATGCAACATGTTTCAGGTAACTCCATAAAGAGTACCTCCTTCTTTGTACTTTAACATTTTTCATACTAGAGAAAAGAGAGTAGAGAAACCTCACTTTCTATTTGGGTTTCATCATGCAAGAGTTTACTAGGGAAAATCTTTGTGTTTATTATGGTTGGTGTGTGTATTTTTTTGTGTTTTCTATTTCTCATATTTTAGCTAATTCAATTAATTAAGAAAAAAATAATCTAACTAAATAATCTGGAATCTTGTGAAAAGAGGTTAACAATAAAGATTTCAATAATTTTATCATATTTATTATGAAAAATTCTTCCAATGGAATATCCATGGTAGTTCACAAATCATTTGGAAAGGGTGAACCATACCTCACAAACAATGATGGTGTTAGGACACGTTGGATTATAATGTCATTTGGACGGGGAAGCACTTGTATAGCTGAAAATATGTTAGAGAATGGGAAATATATAGTTAGGAAAGGCTTTCTCCAAACATGAGCTTTCTTCAAGTAATAACCTTGATCTCATTCCTCTAGTTCTCTTTACTGTGGTTGATCTAGCTATCGTCCATGGATCTTTGGCCTTTATCTTTACCATTCCATTGGTATTTGGAATTTGATTCCATTTTCCTGCTTCTTTTTCAGGATATAATCAATATTATGGGGTCAATTTCTTATTTTTTGTTATGTGTGAGGTTGCCTAGTCTATGGGAAGCCTCTCTAGGTGGTACTTGCACTGGCTTCTTTACTTCATGAGGTCGCAGGTTCCCGTAGTAGTAAAGATCTTTCCCATTGTTTTGTTTGAGTGGTGGGTGTGGTTTCTTATTACATTAATTCTATCATTATTATGTTTCCTTGGGAGGTTCCATAGTCAAGTAAGACGGGGGTTTCCCAAATTATCAAGCGGAATAGGTAGTTTCATACGAGCACATCCCTACACCCTAAGGGAAAATCGGTTGAGAGAGCTATTAGACAAGCTCATAAGAGCTTCCACCGAAATAACTATCCTGAAACTTAGGCTAAAATGGAATCTCTAGTTAATTCTATCGAATAGAGAAATCAACAAACCTCAGTACAAAAAATAAAGCCTAAGTTGCAAAGGAGGGTTGATGATATCGGTTGCCTTGATCTAAGGAGACCAAGGTATTTACAACAATGGAGTTTTACTAGTTGACCAAAACATTAGTAGCCATTACTCTAGAAAATCATAAATTTTATGAACCTAAATTAATTGACATGTTTCAAGTATTGGAGACTAAATTCACCATACTTTGTTGAATTGTGTTTAGTCTCAAGTTTAGAGCTTGTTGTGAAGGATATGATAAAGATGAAGAGACTTTGGAGCTCCTAACCACATCCACCTCCAAAGGGATCGAACTCCAATCCTTCCATCATAGAGGATGAGCTAAGGATCAAAATCCATGCAAAGGAAAAGGACAAGTGGCCTCCCCTCAATCAAGCCCTCCTCAAATACCCTCGCGATTTTTGTATGTTTTTTGTGTAATTTTAAATTAATTTTTTCAGTTATGCTACTTTTGTACTTTGCATTTAACAATTTTGATGTCACCTTACCTCTGTCTATATGGAATAGTTGGATTTTCTAGAATAAATTTCTAAAATTTTATGGTTCATTTGGTTTCTCTCTATATGGCATAGTTGGGTTTGCTAACATACGTTTTTAGAACTTTGTGGTTCATTTGGTTTATGTGATTGGAGAGTTGGTTGGGGTCTCATTTCCAGTTCGAAAAACCTCAACAACCTAAGCAAGTACTCTTTTTTGCATAGTATTAAATAAGCCAACCTACATAAAAAAAGAGAGGTGTATATTATTATGAGTGGCTAAGTATAATGAAAATAAATTCAATACTACCTTACTTATGGATTTCCTTCCATAATCAAGACAAAGAAAGTTAATAAAAATTTAAATCATGATATAATAATATTATTTAATGCTAAAAATATAATAATATTAAACTAAATAACTTACGAAAAAAAATCAATTTGATTTATATTTTAATTCATAATATTTTATATTAACTAAATTTTAAAATTTGATCTCAAATATGAAGATTCCTTATTTCTATCATTACATCATAATTCAAAATACTTACCTTCCCAATTTATTGATAAAATAATAATAATATAATATTGTATAAACTATACATGTGAGTGAAGGTTGATTAACCCACACCAACACTTTTTCTTGATAATTGTACCCACACAGATCCTATAATAATAGCCTCAAGCTCAAGATTTCGGTTCCCAATATCCAATTTGACCCCAAGGCAAAGAATAACCAGCTACACCAAAAATATAGTAAATACAGCGAAATGGTCAACCCAGATTAATTCACAAGGTTTTTTGAATCCATGTATAAATCTAAAATAATAATTATTATATAATATAGATTTAAACTATACACAAAATTATATATAATCATTTTTAATCTAGTTCATTAAAATATGTAAAATTATTTAAAATGCAACTATTTAATTATTAAATACAAAATTGTTAAAACATTTAAAAATTAAAATTTATAAACATAAAATAAAAAATGATAGTTTCAAATGTATTTCAATTTATTTAATTATTAAATTTATAAAAATACAAAATTAATATTTATAAAAACAAAATTTAAAATTACAAGTTGAAAATACCTTTTCAATTATACATTTAACCAAAATCTAATTAAAAGAAATAAATCATATACATTTATTTAATGGTGATATATAATTTTACAAATCATATGCACTCATTTCATAATTTTTTTAAAAACAATACTCATTTACAATATAATACGAAGATACAATAGTTATTTTTAGAAACAGAACAATGATACAAAGATTTTTTGGAGATGGACTTTCATGTTGTCATCCTCCCACACTATCTCTTCCCACCACGAAGGCTCAGCCTTTAACTGACATAGATTTCGCAACTTTTCCATTCCAATGGGTAATCTTCTCAAAGAGCTACACGCGGCTATCTTCAGGACACGAAGGTTGGGTAGCGTTCTTTGATCCCACACTCCCGTGTTTGATGGTCCACCCAGACTCTCTAAATTGGGTAGTCTATAGAGAATCAATATTCCTTTAATGAGCCATATGGATGACTAGAAGAAAATATTCTTCAAGAAATAACCATGTTTATCTTAACCACAAGCCCATCCTATGAGTATAAAGGAGGAACCTATCAAACTTATCCATGTCTAGAAGAACCCAAATGAAGATAAAAGGTTTCCATCAACACCAAAATTTCCCATGGGAATTTGAATCACACGTTAAGTTATGCCATATATTAATCATTATTGCTAATAAATTACATAGAGCAAGAACAAGGGAGGGACAATAAATCCCCATTTTGACTTCCATGCATATAGTTCCACTTATCCAAAACATCTTGCATCATTTAAGTTTTCTTCTTTCTTAGGGAGTCGATCTTCCCTTTCAATGAGATGGAACAAAACTTCCTAGTAAGATATAGTATCAAAATGCTCTGGTCAATCATGAATTCTACATATTATTCTTTTAATCCAATTCAATGGGGGACGTAATTTTTAAGAATAAATCTAATGATTATGGAGGAATCCTCAATGAAAGTGGCACACTTTACTCCACATATATTTGATTGATACAATCCTTGAAATTTTGCTAAGGCCTCAAATTTATTATTTGAGGCTATTTGTATTCCCTAAGTGAAGTAACATTCCTATTTTCCTTTAATATTTGGAAGAATTCCCACCACATAAACTACATTTGAATAGGTAGCTATAGTAGATAATACCTAAAACTTTAATGTGTATATTAATTTTTGTTATAATAATAATGTGAAAATTATTCAACAATAACATAATTAGTTAATTAACTATAAGTAATATAGTTAATTATTATTGAGGATTCCAGCACAATCATTAGATTTATTCTTAAAAATTATGTCCCCCATTGGATTGGATTAAAAGAAATAATCTGTAGAATTCATGATTGACCAGAGCATTTTGATACTATTTAACCTGCTCTCTCTATTTATACTGTAGCCATGATCTGGTTCTTCAACTTGTCCTGACGATGAACCACACTGTTTGGTTTGAAACACGTCGACAAATGAGTTATGATGTGATTTCCGCCGAGAAATCCTCTAAAAAAAGTAATATACTAGTTAGGATTTTTTTTTTGTAAGATTAAAAAGTTCTATTGATATTCCATGAAATTACATAATCAGGGAGTTACTGCATGCCCCTAGTATTCTAGTAGGAAAGCCAAACTGGAGGAAATGCAAAATTCTCTTTTCCAAAAGAGGTTTAAACTCCAAATTTATACAAAAATAGATAGTGTTAAGATGTTCAATATTGAAATTGTCAAGTTAACTAAAATTCCTAGGTTGGAAATTAGTAAGAAACTACAAAAACTATTAAACCAAACATCTATCATGTAGTTTACAATGAAATAGATGGGTCCACCTCATTGGGTTGTTTAGGTTATATTCATTTTCCAATATAAGTCTATGGCATGTAAATATTAATTATGTCTTCCTCTAGTTTTCCATGTATCTAGTACCCATGCAACCACCTCTAAGATTATTTCTAGATTAGGGAGATAATCTCTCTCCTTAGTAGCCTCTCATTTGACATCTTGTAGCTCTTTTTGAACATCTAAAAAAACTTGGGCTTGATAATACCTATCTAAAGACTTAGCTAACAATTGAGCAAGTGAACCTACTTTGGATCTCTAAATTCTTACTTCTCTTATGCTTCAACCACATCACCTCATCATAATTGAACTAGGAAAGAGACATAGAGAAACAAAATCAGAAGCATAGAGGAAGGGAGAAAAGAATCCCACCAAGGACACCCATAATACTAATCAAAGATATGCTAGAATTGTACATGTTCAAACAATGATCAGAATGCTAGGGAAAACCTTTCAAATTGAAGGAGAAGCACTAATGTCAAAAGCCATAATAGAGGAATCTCCATCAAAGAGCACAATAGAGGGAAACAATAGGTTTACTAAGTGAAGGATCCAAGAAGAAGATGCCTTGGATGTAGAAAATACTTTGAATCCAAGGAAATTAGTGAGGGGAGGATATCATCATTGATGTGACAACAAGGATTAAATGCACCATAATAATTATGCAAATTGTAACATTAATGCCTTGTCCTTCTTGTGAAATGAGACTATTCCTATATTGAATATCCATCATTTATAGAGTCACATTGAAATGAGACTAAACATTTAAGTAGGCAAGGGATGATATCGTACATCCTCCCCATTCACTTCCAAGTGTGACGAATGCCTAGCCTCCCTCCCACTTGTCTCATCCCATGGCATCCAATATAGGTATAGGAGTATGTTGTTAATAATAAAATAATTGTAAATAAGACAAAAATACATATCTAATTAAATTATGGGTGTATGTCTGCTAGGTCAAGTGTTAGGTAACTTGGCTCTAGAAGTTGAGCAAGCTACATGGCAAAATCAAGCAAGAGTCTAATACATGTAGATTGCTTCTGCGAGCACCCAAATTCATGGATTAGTCTTGATGTTGGAGAATGTGGGAGATGGCTTGGTTCTATGTGAAATTATTTTTATCTATCATGATGCTTTGAGAGTGAAAAAATTGAAGGAATCAACTTGTAGGGTCATTTTTAGGAATAGTTCCCCTATGAGAATTAGGGTTCAAAACCTTCTAGAGCCATTTTGAGGCATTAAATGTTGTGTTTTTGGGTCCAAATAAACCAAATTTATGTTAGAACCCTAGGTGTTATTCAATGGTGCAAGAATAATGTTAATCAAAGTTTGTATGCAAAATTTATGACTCTTGCAAGTTGAGCTACTGTGTTTACCACCATGATCCAAGTGGATGTCATACTAATTGTCCTTACTCACACATATTAGGCTATCCACATGTGGAATTTCATGAAGACTCTAGAAGGTCCAAAATTGTAACTGTGATGGAGGCTTGAAGGAGCCAAATCTTTCTTTTAGTTGGTTATTGCGTTATTTTATATACTAGGCTATTAGGAGGAGTAGGGGTACTAGTCTATGTTATTGTACTAATTCTATGGTTGAGCAGAGAAACTGGGAGTTGATTTAGAGAGAAAAATAGTGGGGGTTATGATTATGTAGCAGCCATGCACGCAACATGTTTTAGGTAACTCCATAAAGAGTACATCCTTCTTGGTACTTTAACATTTTTCATACTAGAGAAAAGAGAGTAGAGAAACCTCACTTTCTATTTGGGTTTCATCATGCAAGAGTTTACTAGGGAAAATCTTTGTGTTTATTATGGTTGGTTGGTGTATTTCTTTATGTTTTATATTTCTCATATTTTAGCTAATTCAATTAATTAGGAACAAAATAATCTAACTAAATAATCTGGAATCTTTTGAAAAGAGGTTAACAATAAAGATTTCAATAATTCTATCATATTTATTATGAAAAAATCTTCCAATGAAATATCCATGATAGTTTACAAATCATTTGGAAAGGGTGAGCCATACCTCACAAACAATGATGGTGTTAGGACATGCTAGATTATAATTTCATTTGGATGGGGAAGCACTTGTATAGCTCAAAATATGTTAGAGAATGGGAAATATATAGTTAGGAAAGGCTTTCTCCAAACATGAGCTTTCTTCAAGTAATAACTCTGATCTCATTCCTCTAGTTCTCTTTACTGTGGTTGATCTAGCTATTGTCCATGAATCTTTGGTCTTTTACCATTCCATTGGTAGTTGGAATTTGATTCTATTTTCCTGCTTCTTTTTCACGGTATAATCAATATTATGGGGTAAATTTCTTAATTTTTTGTTATGTATGAGGTTGCCTAGTCTATGAGAAGCCTCTCTAGGTGGTACTTTCACTAGCTTCTTTGCTTCATGAGGTTGCAGGTTCCTGTAGTAGGAAAGATCTTTCCCATTGTTTAGTTTGAGTGGTGGGTGTGGTTTCTTATTACATTAATTCTATCATTGTTATGTTTCCTTGGGAGGTTCCATAGTCAAGTAAGATGGGGGTTTCCCAAATTATCAAGTGGAATAGGTAGTTTCATACGAGCACATCCCTACACCCTAAGGGAAAATCGGGTGAGAGAGCTATTAGACAAGCTCATAAGAGCTTCCACCAAAATCACTGTCGTGACACTTAGGCTAAAATGGAATCTCTAGTTAATTCTATCGAATAGGGACGTCAGCAAACCTCAATACAAAAAATAAAGCCTAAGTTTCAAAGGAGGGTTGATGATATCAGTTGCCTTGATCGAAGGAGACCAAGGTATTTACAACAATGGAGTTTTACTAGTTGGCTGAAACATTAGTAGCCATTACTCTAGAAAATCATAAATTTTATGAACCTAAATTAATTGACACATTTCAAAGATTTGAGACTAAATTCACCATACTTTGTTGAATTGTGTTTAGTCTCAAGTTTAGAGCTTGTTGTGAAGGATATGATAAAGAGGAAGAGACTTTGGAGCTCCTAACCACATCCACCTCCAAAGGGATCGAACTCCAATCCTTTCATCATAAAGGATGAGCTAAGGATCAAAATCCATGCAAAGGAAAAGGACAAGTGGCCTCCCCTCGATCAGGCCCTCCTCAAATACCCTCGCGATTTTTGTATGTTTTTGTGTAATTTTAAATTACTTTTTCAATTATGCTACTTTTGTACTTTGCATTTAACAATTTTGATGTCATCTTACCTCTCTCTATATGGAATAGTTGGGTTTTCTAGAATACATTTCTAAAATTTTATGGTTCATTTGGTTTCTCTTTATATGGCATAGTTGGGTTTGCTAACATACGTTTTTAGAACTTTATGGTTCATTTGGTTTATGTGATTGGAGAGTTGGTTGGGGTCTCATTTCCAATTCAAAAAACCTCAACAACCTAAACATGCACTCTTTTTTGCATAGTATTAAATAAGCCAACCTACATAAAAAGAAAGAGAAAGGTGTATATTGTTATGAGTGGCTAAATATAATAAAAAAAAATCAATGTTACCTTGCTTGTGGATTTTCTTCCATAATCAAAACAAAGAAAGTTATTAAAAAATTAAATTATGGTATAATATTATTATTTAATGCTAAAAATATAATAATATTAAACTAAATAACTTATGAAAAGCAATCAATTTGATTTATATTTTAATTTATAATATTTTATATGAACTAGATTTTAAAATTTGATGTAAAATACGAGGATTCCTTATTTCTCTCATTACGTCATAATTCAAAATACTTATATTCCCAATTTATTGATAAAAATAATAATATAATATTGTATCAACTGATTAACCAACACCGATTAACCAACACCAACTCTTTTTCTTGATAATTGTACCCACAGAGATCTTATAATAATAGCCTCAAGCACGCCAGTCAAGATTTCAGTGCCCAATATCCAATTTGACCCCAAGGCAAAGAATAACCAGCTACACTAAAAAATATGGTCAATACAGTGAAAATGGTCAACCCAGATTAATTCACAAGACTTTTTGAATACATGTATAAATCTAAAATAATAGTTATTATATAATATAGATTTAAACTATACACAAAATTATATATAACCATTTTTAATCTAGTTCATTAAAATATGTAAAATTGTTTAAAATACAACTATTTAATTATCAAATTTACAAAATTGTTAAAACATTTAAAAAATTAAAATTTATAAACATAAATATAAAACGATAGTTTCAGATGTATTTCAATTTATTTAATTATTAAATTTATAAAATATAAAAATTAATATTTATGAAAACACAATTTAAAATTACAATTTGAAAAATACCTTTTCAATTATACGTTTAACCAAAAGCTAAGGTAAAAGAAATAAATCATATACATTTATTTAATGGTCATATATAATTTTACAAATCATATGCACTCCTTTTATAATTTTTTTAAAAACAATACTCATTTACAATACAATACAAAGATACAATAGTTATTTTAAGAAACACTAAAATGGTACAAAGATTTTTTGCAGCTGGACTTTCATGTTGTCATCCTCCCACACTATCTCTTCCCACCACCGAGGGCGTGCTTTTAACTGACATAGATTTCGCAACTTTTCCATTCCAATGGGTAATCTTCTCAAAGACCTACACCCATCTATCTTCAGGACACGAAGGTTGGGTAGCGTTCTTTGATCCCACACTCCCGTGTTTGATGGTCCACCCAGACTCTCTAACTTGGGTATCCACTTGAGAATCAATATTTCTAACCTAAGGTATCCACTTGGAACCCGACTCCCTATCCCCAATTCAGTCAAATCATTACAGCCCCACAACTTCAAATACTTTAAATTTGGCAACCACTCCAATGGAGACAGCTCCCTTATCTTGTGGCACCATCTCAATTTTACCACTTCAAGATGTTCGAACTTACAATCCGGAAGAGTGAACCCTTGATACCAGAATAGCACAAAAGACTGCAGCTTCTTCATGTTCTGCATGTCATCAGGAAGATCCTGAGGAAGATCCGTGTTTCGGAATGCCAACACTAAGTGCCTCATCTCTGACCAGGTTTCCATGATGCCATCTGTAAGGGGCCCGTTTATTTCTATATCCAACTCCGTCAGGTTTTGAAGACCCTTCAAACTCCAAACACTCGCCGGTGCTTCCATTCTCACACTTAAAGTTCTACTTAACTGGAGTCTGCTCAGCGATGTAAGTTCAGAGATGTCACGCGGAATCATCTTCAAAGAATTACATCCACCTAAATTTAGATGCTTGAGATTTTTGAGCTGTCCAATCTGAGATGGCAATGATTTTAGATCTTCACACCATGAAAGATCCAAAAATTGAAGTTGAGAAAGATGGCATACCTCTTCACCTAAATCTTTGATGGGGAGAAAACTTAAACTCAGAAACTGAAGCAGTCTTAGTTGTCCCACTGATTTTGGGACCGAAGTGATATTGGTGCAGCCGGACATGTTGAGAACCCTCAGTGAGGTGAGCCTGCTGAGTAGAAGTTCAGTCGGAAGCAATTCCAAATGTGTATTGCCTTGTAAGCTGAGACTCGCGAGGTTTGGGCATCTCAAATCAGTGGGCAGATCAGCAGTATAATTATCCGGAAGCGATATCCTTGGGCAATTCTCTGGCAAATTTGGCGGATTTTGGCTTGACATGAGTACACAATTTTGCTCTTTCTGGGAGATATACACTGCCATTTCACGAATAACATTGTGAACTCCTATGCGCGGAAAAACATCATGACCCTTTACGATGAATCTCCATGTAGTCTTCCTCAAGACATTCGTGCCAGACTCGTTAATAATGTGGAAGAAGCAACGATCCAGCAGGAGTTTTACATAATTGCGCCCGATAGCCATCTCCATTATGTATGCTCCCTGTTTGCTCTTGAGGAGACCTTCCCCAATCCACATTTCCACTAATTTGCGGGAATCGATCTCCTGACCTTGCTCATACATTGCACAATATAGAAAGCAATTCTTTGCAATTGAATTAGGCAAAGTGTCGTAACTCCATCGTAACAGTCTATACAATTCTGCATCTATCTGACAGCTGGTGGCTGGAAAAGATTGATGTACCTTTTTAAGGGAAGATAAAGAAACATCCCATTCATGCACACTGCTTTGCCCCATCATTGCTGCGGCGACTAAATTTATGGCCAAAGGACGACCTCTGCACTCGTCCGCAATCATCCTGGCACGCTCTTCAATATCCATAGAAACTCGCTCGTCTCTGAAAGCCACTCTGCGAAACAGCATCCAGGCTTCTTCTCCAGAGAGGGTGTGAGCATCTATAATCCCTGAACCTACAAACCCAAGGGCGGCTACACCCTGAAGCTCTAATTTGTAGAAGGGTTTTGATGAAAGAAACTGTAGAGAAGTGACCAACATTGACAATTCTCTTTGGAAGACATGATAGAAGCGATCAAAAAATGCATTCAATACTGTTGCTTTTTCGGAGAGTCTCCTGGGATTACACTTGACACGGTCAAGACATGACATTTGGCGCGGTCCCGAGCGATCGAGTAAGCATTTCGCCTGTGCAAGATAAATTTGCAGCAATCGCCACTGGGTCATCGGATGTCGTTTCTCTTGACCTTGGAAGAGCGTGATAATAAAGGGTTTATGTGGGAAGAGGGTGGTGAAATCTTGTAGAAGATTCTCCAGAGGCCTCAAATCAGTTTGCATAATCTGACGCTTATCCTCCTCCTTAATAACATCGATCAGCAGTTCCATGATCGGGCCCTTGATATGGCTGTTTACGGTTTTGGGTGATAAAACGATGTGCTGAAACAAGTCACTATAAAAGCCTTCAAAGAGATATTTAAGAAATGCATTCCATCCTCTTATTTGTTGGGACTGTCTCCTGGAATTGTTCACGAGCCAGTCAAGACAGAGTTGGCGCCGTCCTGAGCGATGGAGTAGGCGTTTTGCCTCTGCAAGAGAATTGTGCAGTAATTGCAACCAAACCTTCACCTCCTCTGGGAGTCCTTGCTGTTGAGATTGGAAGAGGCCAATATCTTGTCGAAGGATCTCCATACACCCCGACTCAATTTGCAGAATCTGATGGCTATCCTTCTCGTTAATAACATCGATCATCAGCCGGACTACTGCATCGATCATGTCGTTGCCTGCTACCCTGCTGTCGATTGCCATGGCTTTCTTGTTAGGGTCAAAAATCACTGCAGAGAAAATCAATGAGGGAATATGGGGGTTATATCTGCGGCGGGGCTGCAGGTCAGTTGAAGAGGGGCTGCGATAGAGAGCGAGGGAGGTGAATTGGGAGTGGATTATATGGTAAATAGCAACCATTTAGCAAGCATTATATAGGCTTATGGCATTGTGTAAACTTTAAAAGAAAAATAAAGTTTATGCGAATTTTACCCTAAATTCGTACTTTCCTCAACAATATCTACCTGCTATTCTAAATGTAAAAAAGCAACTTAAGCAACTTGAGAGAATCAAGAGAACCAAGGGAAACCAAAAGTTGATCAATTAAATTCAAAGTTGATTGGAGAATAAGCATAACGCATTTGTCATATGCTTGTGATGGTAAAGAAACCGATGTTGCGGTGGTTTGCGTGTAATGTAGGGAAGAATATTAGTCTAGTGGGTCACACAGCCCACATTTGTTGTCGTCGGGTGTAATGATTTCTTAATCCACAAAGGGTGAAAGGTATCATTATATGCCTTTGATTGTTTTTTGTCGGCAACACGTATTCGGTGTCGGTCAGCTCGATAATAAAGAGGTAAATGTTAAAGTATTAAAATTAAAATTAATAAATTATTTAATTATTTAATTATTTAATTTTAGTTATTTTAGTGATTTTTATGGTTCTGAACTATGAGTTAGTAGTACATTTCACATGTAGTGAAGATAAATTGAAAAAATTCAGAAGTCTTTGATTACAAATAAATTGAAGATTAAAAGTGCAGTTCTTTATGCTATCTTGTTAAGTGAAATATGGCTCTTCTTATTGAAGCAATTGCTATGGTAGGAGTCACAGTATTTAAAAAAAATTGAGCAAATGGAAGAGGGTAGATAGTCTAAGGTTGTTTTTAATGATAGATTGTGCAACAGAAAAGAAACTTGGATGCAACAAAATAACAAATGGTTTAGTAAATGGGGTATTTGTTTGAACGCGTGTACCATAAACAACAAAGAAATAAAAACTTTTGTTATGGATAAGTTCGACAAGCGTACTTGGGATAAGGAGCTAGGAAGAAAGAAAAAGTACTATATTGAAGTGTTTAATCCTACTCATAGTCATCAACCAAAAGCATACATAGAGGTCAACTTCCCTTGGAGAGCCAAAATTCTTATTGCTCAGTTAAGAATTAGTTCTTATCAACTCTGTTGTGAAACAGGGCACTGGAAAAGGCCAAAAGAAGTGTGGGAGGAAAGAGTATGCATTTTTTGTTCTGTCAAAAAAGTGGAAACAGAAAAACATTTCATTTTAGAATGTGAGACCTTCAAAGATAACATGGAAAGTTATGGAGATATGTTGGCAGCTAGCTTTTGGGATAATCTATTTAGCGAGGGGTTTTTCAAGACGCTCGAAGCATTTATTGTGAAGCTTCATAGAAAAAGGGCCGAATACATCAAGGAGATGAAGAAGCAATCTGTCCTATAGATTATCTTTAGCCTTGTAGACGTTAAAATAATTTATTTCTTTCTTTCTTATAAATATATATATATATATATATATAGATAGATATATATTAAAAATAAGTATGGAAAATTTAAAAAGGTAATGTAATTTTTATAATTATTAATTATTAAAAATAAGTTTATATTTTAAAATTTGAATAAATATAATATGTTGCCTATGTTTTTAGAAAATATAAAATATGGAAAAATGAATAAATAATAATTAAAATTATTTATCTAATATTTAAAT
Source organism: Pinus taeda (assembly GCA_000404065.3). NCBI lineage: Eukaryota > Viridiplantae > Streptophyta > Pinopsida > Pinales > Pinaceae > Pinus > Pinus taeda. The sequence goes on along the minus strand of APFE031023532.1, from coordinate 70,931 downwards.
GAAGTGTTATAAATGCAAAAATGAAGATGTGAAATATTTAAAAAACCAAAAAATATTTTGGATTATAATCTATTTAAATATCTAAATAATAATACATTTTAAATTTTATTTCAAACAAATTAAATGTGACACTTTTGTTTTTATTATGTACTTAAGTATAGTATTGTTAACATTTTATTCAATAATATTTAAATAAAAAGTTACAAGTAATTTAATATTTTGGCTCCATGTAAGTTGGCCTACCATGTTGATCACCATGGTATGTTTTTGTTTTAATGTGGTTCACGAGCACTGAGTGGCTACTACATCCATGGCAAAATCCAGGTAGATCAATGCGAAGGGATCTACTCGCCGACCAAACTAGCAAGGCCTTACCCAAGGGCATCGAGGAGATTTTACCATGTGACCTCCCGATAAGCGAGGTACTTAGAAACAAGAACTTGACCAACTGAGCTATCATGTGGGGCTAATCACCATGGTACAAATGGATGCCACAACATCCTCTATGACCTTGCATATGGAGCGAGGCATGTGTGGAATTTCAGGAAGACTCTAGAAGGTCTAAAATTTTAACTGTAGATGAGGGTTGAGGAAGTCAAATCTTAGTCCTAGTTGGCTATTGAGCTATGTTATATAATATGCCCCTAAGAGGAGTAAGTGTTTCATTATATGTTAATGATTTTGTTCCATAGAGAAAAGCATTTGGAAGAGAGGAGATAGAAAAATATAGGGGGTTAATATTTTGTAGTAGCCATATAAGCCACAAGTCTCAAGTAAATCTATAAAGAGTAACTCTTTATTTGTACTTGCACGTTTTCCATACCAAATAAAAGAGAGCTGAGAATCCTTACGTTCTATTTGAGCTTTCTCCTATAAGGATTTCATTTGATAAATCTATTTATCTATTATGAATGTTGTGTGTATTTATTTTTGTTTCTATTTCTCACATTTCAAGTAATTCAATTAATTAAGCACAAAATAAACTAACTAAAGAACATGAAATCTAAGGAAAACATTAAACAATCATGATTTCAAGAATTTTATTAGATCCATTATAAAAAATTATTCTAGTGGAATATCCACAGTAGTTTATGGATATTTTGGCAATGGTGAACAAGTGAATACATAGATGATGCTAAGACATGTTGGATTGTGATGTCATTTCATTGGAGAAGTGTTTGTCTAGCTAAAATTATAGAAGGGAAAGGGAAATCTTGGTTAAGCAGGGTTTATTCCAATTGTAGGTATACTTCAAGTAATAGTTATGATCTAATTCCTCCAATTCGCTTTCTTGTGGTTGATCTTATTGCCCCCGTAAGATTTCTAGCCTATATCTTTACCATTTTGTGGGTAGTTGGTGTTTGGTTCTACTTTCCTGCTTCAATTTTTGGGGCACTATAAGTATTGTGGGTTCAAATTTTTCATTTTTTTTTCCTATGTGAGGGTGCCTACTCCTAGTCTTTGGGAATTCTCTCTGGGTGGTACCTACACTACCCCTTATGCTTCATGAGTTTATGGGTACACCTATGGAAACAATAATATTTTCAAGCGTTAAACTAGAGTGATGTGTGTAGTTTTAAATTGTACATGTCATTGTTATGTTGCCTCAAGAGGTTCCTAAGTCAAGTAAGACAAGGGTATACCAAATTCTTAGCGGTTGTAGGCAATTGCATAGAAGCACCTCCCAATACCCTTAAGGCACTATGGTTGAGAGGGATATAAGACAAGTTAGGAAGTGCTTGCAACAAAATCCATATCCTAAGATTCAATATGAAATTGAATCCCCAATTAATTATATTAATTAGAGACATCAAGGACCTGTAGCCCAACAAATCAAAGATGATTTTCAAACTTGACTTGATGATATCGAGTTCTCCTAGTCTAGGGAGACCAAGGTATTTAGATTGACAGAGTTTTACTAGTTGGCCAAAACATTAGTTGTCACTACTCTAGAAGAGAAGAAAATTTATGGGCCTAAATAGATTGACAAACTTCAAAGTTTGGAAGTTAAATTCACCATACTTTTCGGGTTATCTTTGGTCACACCTTCAAAGTTTATGATGAAGGATTTGATAATGAGGAGGAAATTGTGGAGCTTCCGAGTACATTCACATCCAAGATAACTAACTTTGATCCATTCATCATAGAGGATGAGCTGAAGGATCAAAAACCATGTAAAGAACAAGGACAAGAGGGATCCCTTTAATTAGATCCTCCTCATATTCCCTCTTGATTTTTCTATGTTAGTATGTCTCCTTTAGCCTTACCTTTTCAACAATGCTACTTTAAGTATTAGTTGTTTAACAATTTTAATGTTAGTCTAGCTCTTTATATGGCATAGTTATATTTATTGTAATACATTTTTAGAACATTATGTTCTATTTGTTTATTTGGTTAGGTAGTTTACCAAAATTTCATTTCCATTTTGGAAAACCTCAATCACATATACATGTACCATTTTTTGTATACTAGTATAAAATTCTGCTAAGTTATAGAGAAAAAAGTGTATATTATTATGCGTAGCTATTTATTAAAGGAATACGTTAAATAAGACCCTTCCTCTTTGAATTCCTCTCATACTTAAACCAATGTATATTATTAAATACTTAAATCAAAGGATAAAAACATTATTTAATTTAAAATATAAAAATACAATAATATTAAACTAAATACTCGTTATAATTTAAAAAAATATATTAAACATAACAAATTTGATTAATATTTTAATTTTTAAAAATTATTATATTCGTTAAATTTGAAACATAATTTCAAATATACACGATCCTTATTTAAACGTTATATCAAAATTCAAATACTTTCAATCACACTAGGTTAGAAAAGTAAAACAAATTTTTTAATTTAAATTTTTAAAAATAAAAATAATTATTTTAATGAGTGTAAATTATACATAAAATTGTATTAACTAATTTTTAAATAAATTTTATATAACTAAGTTAATATAAATATTTAAAGTTTAAGGGAAGAAGATCATGCTAATCAAAGATGTGGGGTTAGAAATAAATTTTATAGTTCGATGTGGGGTTAGGAATAAATTTTATAGTTGAACTACTTGCTATGTGGTGTACCATAAGGATTATTTTTTGGAAGCATATAAAAGTCTTTAGATTGTATGGGGATTCAAAAGTCCTTGTGGATTGGTTCAATGGAAGACCTAACTTTAGGGTCCTTCATTAAAATCTTGGCAAAGGAAAATCCCCAACTGCAAATGCATTATGATAATTTGCAAGTTCTTCATACATACAAGGAAAACAATGTGTTGGCATATATGTTATCCAAAGAAACTCTAATATTAGATGTTAGGTTAGTTTCCATACCATAGGTGTTTAATGGTAACGTGTTGTTTGTTTGTCTTTCAATGTATTTGACCATGTTCAAAAAATATTTAAAAGTTAGAATTCATAAATATAAGTATAAAACTACCTTTTTAATTATATCTTTGTTTATTAATTTTTTAAAATTAAAAATTAAAATTCATATGAAATATTTTTTAGTCATATAGTTAACAAAAAAATTAAGCATAAACAAAGGAAATTCATATACAATTCATATCTATTCATTTCACAAAGAATATACGTATTTTACAAATGGAATTTCATGGAATTTTTAAAAACAACATTCACTAGCCTTTACAACGATATAAAGATTTTTTGAAGTTGGACTTTCATGTTATCATCTTCCCACATTATGCTTTCTCACTAGGATCTATAGACTTTTAAGGCACGCAAATTTTGCATCTTTTCCATTCCCATGGGAAATCTTTTCAAAGAATAACACCCTAGTATCTTCAAGACACAGACATTGGGTAGTGTTATTTCATCCCACACTCTTGTGTTTTATGATCCAGCCACACTCTATAACTTGTGTAGCTTTATGAGAACCAACTTTTCTAACCTAAGGTATCCACTTGGAACCTGACTCCCTATCCCTAACTCAATCAAATCATAAGATTAGTTCAACTTCAGAAACTTCAAATTTGGCAATAGGTCCAATGGAGAGAGGTCACTTATCCTCATGCAATATGACAATTTTACCATTTCAAGATGTTCAAATTTGCAAATTGGTAGATTTATCCCTTCATACCCCACGAGGGCTTCACTAACAAAGAAATACAATATCATGTGCATTCATATTAGGGAATAAAAAATTTGGAAAAAATGAAATTATATATTGAGAATATAATAGGGGAGTAAAGGGTTTTTATATGTTGTATAGAAATGTGTATTATAAGGTATTGTTTATACAATACATTGACCATGCGGAGGCAAAAAACAAGTGGGCTGGAGAAATAGAGATTCAGGAGTATTGTGGGAGTATCGAGAGTGGGAGGGAAAAAGAAAACATATTGTAATACTAGGTCCAAATGAGCCTAATATTCAAACATATGGCCCTAGTAATGTGACATTCTCATTTATCTTTCATTTTCATCCTTTTACTTAAAATTTTAACATTACCATGAAATGACTCAAGAGGTATGAGAGTGGTTCTGACCTCATTAGATTTCATATGAAGAAACTAGAATTTTAGATCTCATTCAAAATGCAATAAACTTATTATTTTTTTAGGATATCAAGATTGGGGGAATTGCAATGTTTCCATTGGATTTTGTCATATACTAGGGTAAGGAACTCATATTTAACCAAGAGAACCAAGCCCTATATGTGCCTTGATGTTTGTGACATTTATTGACAAACTCCTCTATCATGACCCTACTAATAATGTATCTGTCAGTCAAACAAAATACTGATTTGACATGTCTTTTTATTTCCTATCTTATGTTAGTGCTTAGAGGGTGATATTAATGACAAATATCCCAAGATAGGCAATGATTTTGATGATATGTAGGTATTTGTTGTAGCATGATTCTTTTGGATGTTAGAGGCCATTAAGAGCCTACTTGTTGATGTATTTTTAGTTTAGAGATAGATTGCACTTGACATTATTTTGGTTATGTGCACCCTTACATTCTATATAAATGAGAACTTGTAATTTGTGGACCTGTGGTTGATGAAGATTATAACTACTAGATGAATGATGTTATATATTTTAATACATGTTTCTATGTTTTTAATCACAAATTCATCATCCTACATCCTTTTGTTGACATATATGCATCAAAATATATAAAAATCGCTCCCAACTTGGGATCTTTTGAAAATGCCACTCCTCACTCCTACTTCCACTCCCACTTCCCGCTTCTACTCTCACTTCCCACATCTACTCTCGCTCCCAAGCAACCTTGCTCCAAAATAGACATGCATCACACTACTAATACCTATATGATCTATTTCTAATGAGTGCATTAAGATTTTTTACTTGTTCCTCAGCTAGTGATCCTCCCAATGATGGGGTAGCAAAGAAGACAACATTTATGGAACCTTCACCCTTTCCATATATTAGTAATGAACAAGTTATATGAAAGTGAAGGAGACAGTGATACCGACTATTGCTGGGTGGAGGGAACATGCATGCCACAAGATATAGTGAAATAAACTATCTTTTGGAAGAGGGTGCATGCATGCTAAGGGCACACATGTCACACCTTCAATTAATTCAAGTTTAGATGTTGTTTCAAATTTAGCAATTTCAGTTTTAGATGGATTTTTTCTATTATTAAAGCTTTTATTTTGTTCTTTTTAGAATGCATGATCTATTCTTCCTAAGAGGGTGTAAATCCTTAGTCAATTACAATACTTAGGCATGAGAAATTCCCATATTACGTAGAGGGCTCATATCTCAAGGAAGGGATGCATGTTTGCATGCTCTAGTTCATCTTTTGATGGAGACACACTTACTTGGCACTCTTACCATGCAACTATGGTGCACTAGGTGATTAGGTTAGGGATACGATTTGACAAAGTCCAACCAGATACGATTCTGCATGTGTCTATATCCATTATACTTTATCTCCTCTTCCTATTCTATAAGTGAGATGAAAGGTGTGTCATTGTGTTGGTTATCAATGTTTTGTTTTGAATTGTTCTAGTGTATCTTTTCTAGTATTAAATAGAAGATATATGCAATTGAGAGTTCAAATCTACATATTTTCCAATTCAAATTTTCCATAGCATGTATTTATAAATCAACGAACTTATATCTACCTCTTTTTTATGAAAACTTTCAAGTTTTCAACTACCTAGTATTTAGGTCATTCTTTCTAGGCGCAAAATCTACTTACTATTGTTAATGAAAATAAAGGGATATAAATATAAAGGGGTATAAAAAATGTTAATGACAAAATGGATACCTAAAATATCTAGTGAAAGTAGGGGCTTTCTAAATTGGAAAAGTGTATTGGGTTCTATTGACGGTGTTGGACCCAAAAACAAAGGGGATCTCCCCAATATGAAGTGCCAACTAAACCTCACATCATTTTGTGTAGGAGTCTCATCTGATACGATGGCCCACTTTCCATTATCTTAAAGATATTTCATGGCTCTAACTGTCAGCACATGAGAGTGTTATGCTGGTATCTTCAAACATCAAGGTACATGTTCCTAGCGAGTGCGTAATGTAACTCGTGTCTAGGTTCTCTTACTGTAAAAGGAGAGAGTGAAGTGAGCCTCTTGATAAGAGGGAATAGTTCCAACCTAGGAAGAAACACATGAAAATAACAACAAGAGTATGTCCAACATCCATTGGAATAATCCACAATGGATGCGATAGTCGTGAAAACCAAATTCCAAGGGAAAACATGTACATCATCCAGCGAAATAGTCCACACGAGGGTGACAGTCGTTAAAACCGAGAAAACACAAAGATGGTCTATCTGATGTCCCACAGAGTAGTGCACATGGATGGGACAATAGTGATAAATAATACAACACATCTTCAACAATATGAGTACTAAAATAATTGAAGTAGTTCAACTATCTTAGTACAGGTTAAGCAAACATGCATTAAAAACTTTTAAAGAATAGTCTTACAAACATATACAAAACACGTATGAAAACATGCTGGCCTGATATACGATTATGAATGAAGAAAAAGTTCCAAGACACGTCTGTACACCATACATCACTAGCCCCAATAGTGGGACATTGGAGCCACTCCTCACTCCTCAATGAATAGACTACTGACTCTCAAGGCTATGTGGGAGGAGCCAAGGTGAAACATCTGTTGTTCATAAAATGAGGGGGTATATATAGCCAAGGGGGGTTAACCGACCCTTGTGACTCTTTGACTTACCTCATGACTGTTTGACTTCATATGAATTTTTGACTTTACATGACTCTCAAACTTCATATGTGGGTCTCTTGGACTTCCACTTTACATTACATCAATTACAACAAGTATGGCCCATAGTAGTGATGTGGTGAGACAACTCATGACACAACTTAACATGATGTTGTTGACATGTACTGGCTGACTATGGTGTTTGGATCAAGCTATTGTGCTGCTGAGTGATGGTATTCTCTTGGTGTAACATGTCTTCACCTTCGCACGGAAAAGTATGTGAGGTATTCGATGGTCTTGGTCTTTATTTGATGGTGCATATGTATGTGTTCCTTTTGCATGCTACTCGATGTGCTTCATGCATTCGTTCAACTGTGAGCAAGTCTTCTAGCATGTGATCCTTATCCATCCTATTTGTCGTCACACAATGTTTCATCGATGTACCTGGCCCTCCAATCACTCATGACGAGACAAAATCAAATCCAAAAATCTCCTAGTCTAACATGATGTATTGTTATTCGTTTTGGTGCATGTGACTGGGAGAGGGACAAGGCACTAAAACTGGGCAGAGCATAACTCAGGCCGGGATGTGAGGCTTCAGAGCACTATTGGGAAAAATTGTGCAGATGTCACTGGGAGGAAGATTTGCGCAATTCAGGACAACAGTGAAAGCTTTGGGAAAAAACTTTTTTGGGAGGAAGAATTGTGCAGTTTCTGGGAGGAAGGCCATGTGGGGTGTCGGGGAACAACTAGACCAATCTGCACAATTTTCAAGGGGAGTATAGGGTAGGTCATCCAGCTGGGATCTACTTAGTTTCTCCAAGGAATAAAATGTGGGAAGTAGGAGGTACTAGCAGAAAAATATGCACAGTTTTCCAGAGGAGGACAAGATCGGGTTGCAGGAGCTGTTAGTCATAATTGTGAAATCCTGAGAGACAGTCCAGGCTCGGACATAATTGTGCAATTTCTCAGCTAATTGCAGAGTGGGATAGAAGGGAAAGTGATAGCCAAATCTATGCAGTTTTTTAAGTGAGAGCAGATCAGGTCACCAGGGAAGCCTTCTTGTCAGTTCTGCGCAGTTTCTGGACTGATTACAGAGCATGACAGAAGGGCAGGTGATAGAAAACTCTTTGAAATTCCTGGGTTGATTACAGATTAGGTCAGCAGGGAAGCCTGCCTGACAGATCTACGAAATTTCCCAGGATAATGCAATGACAAGCAGCAGAGTCCTATCCCACATGTCTGCACATTTTTTGCAAGCAGTGCAAGGAAATCAAGTTGGACATGTTTTGCATAGTTTTTGAGATCAGTACAGCCTTGGTTCACAACACAAGTCAATTTTTCCGGTTGACTAGCGGGAGGCTTGATGGTAGACCTTGCGGGAAGCATAGACTAGATGGGGTTCTTGGACACTTCTGCACAGTTCTGGGAGATTGTCAGTTGGATCATCTCTAGAATTGCATAGTGTAAGATACCTGGAGGACAACCACAAGATCTATGCAGTTCTGGATAGCAATGCAAGGTCATTGAGATCCCCTTTGGTTGAAGGAGGGTTGTCCGATCGATAGATTTCCAGGAAAATGACTAAGGGTGAAAGCAAGTGTACTTGTGCATACATGACAATGTGATCACACACTTAGCACGACTCGATGACAAGACACCTAAAACCAACAAGTCAAACATGTGCTCAGTGAGATTGACTCCAAGGTTAAGAGAAACAAGTGTGATAGTTGAGATATGTCTTCGAATGACCGTGACAGAGCTTGCGCGACAATGTTTACAACTTTGTGTGTGACTGCGTCTGATGTTGAAAGAGCGAAAACAACTCATGCACACAAAGACAAACCTTAAAAAATACCAGAACAAACTCGCAAGCATGACATAGCGATCAACATGCCAAAAGACGATAGGTGATCAATCAAGAAAAAAGGGTGTGAAGACTTGACAAGAGCTCATGGGATAAGCCCAATTGTTTGCGACCATCAAGAGGAAAAACCAAGGAAGGCTCTGAAATTTGGATGCAAGCCAAAATTTTTGAGGGTGTTGCAGTTGCTACAACACTTGGTGACACACTAGTTAAATACCAGCTTCTCTGTTTCAGTTCATTTGCAACACAGGGTCTTGGCCTTTCAGGAAGTATTGATTCATTGTGAAAGTTACCTTGACTTCCCCACTTGCCCCATGGACAAACATGGTTCATCATGTACCAACTTAGTCAAACACAACAAAATTTTCATCTAGATCACAATGTTTCAAAATCAGGAAGGGTAGTTTGGTTCACGAGCTTAAGATTTGCAAAGTATAAGCTTTCATCTTTGGTGTTGCCTCGCTGCCAGCAGGCCTGGACAATACCCCGGCAAAGTCACACAGGAACACAAGCATTGCTCCATTGCCAGAAAGCTTGGACAGTACCCCAGTGGAGTTGCTTGCTTCACCTTTCTGCACAGGAATCCTTTCTCTTCTTTTGCCTTTGTATATTTTTGAAAGAGGATTGTGCATAGGCACTTATTTATTTTTGTGGCAGAAGAGGGATCCTGACTTATTGAGAGAAGAAGAGGTTGTTCCTTTAGAGAAGCATGTAAGACCTTTGATTTAGGTTTTCTAGTTTACATTTTTCTCCTTCTCTATTTCTACTAGTTGGATAAGCTTGAACACGCAGAGAAAAATACTGAGTATAGACATGGGGTTTCCCAGTTTGGACACAGGTTCATAGTTTGGCCAGGGCTTCTCTTACACATGGATCATATTTTATGTCAAGGTTTTATTGGCTAAAAGTTACAATCAAGCACAGAGAAGACAAACACGGGATTGGCCAAGCGCTGGAGTGTCACAAGACTCTTTAACTTTAGCCACATACTTATTCAAAAGCTAGAACACAGTATAGGACAACACTTATGTGTGTGGTGAAAACAAAAGTAAAACTCAACATGAAAGGGAAAACAAGACAAGGAAATGGGTACACAACAAGTTAAAGAAACCAAAAGACAAGAAAGAAAAATGATTAAAGAAATCATAATGAAATTAAGAAAACCATGACGGACTATGAGTGCAAGACGAGTGCAAGGAAGGAAAACTAAGATGAAGCTAATCCTACTCCTATCCTAACAGCTAAACAGTCGGGATTACGTGACATGAAATTTCCAGCAAAGCCACCATATTCGTTCCCGGCCTGCAACTACAAAGATACAAGAGATTAAAATAGATAAAAAAATAGTGCGCAACAGAAAATACAAAAGCTTGAAAATCTTGCACACGGAAAGGAAGGTCTTACCTATGGGCAGAAAAATATGTCATGACCACCCAATACACATTCTTATCTTTTCGATGGATATTATTATTCAAAAAAACCTCGGAAGCCTCTTATGAGTGTGTGTTCATCTGCAACGATCTTCTTAGCGAGCTTGAGGAACGATTGAAGCTTGTTGTCTACAACATGGCTCACCAATTAAGATTGTTCCAGTCAATCAGTGATTGGATCGTGAAATTCATAATGGTTGTTTGGAAGGTCTTGTGACCTGTGAAAATATGGCTTTATGATTGGAGAGACGGGATCATGATGGGAATCTTGTACAAAAAATAAATCTTATCATTCTCATCAGTTATGCCAAGACAGTGAGGACCTACCATAACCATTAGCGCAAGCTAAAGTGCCTCACCTACTTGACAAACATCTGAAGAGAAAGATGCTAAACAGTGAAGATCAGAGAGCATGAAATAACTGTCATTGAATGCAATGTTCGGAAAATGATGAGCTACATGACAATCACCCAAGATGGGGTAATGATCAGATGAGTTTGTTGAGATAACAGATTCCCAATTTGCAATGAAAAAAGAAAAATTCATTTGAACAATCTTGCGAATGCACTGAACAATGGAACTAGGTTCATTGTGAGCTAGACATGACAGACCACCCCCTACAACTGGTGAAAAATTATGTAGGCATCATGGTCATCACAGGAATGTAAAAGAGATGCCAAAATTTTGAATGCGTGAAACCATTTGAGGCGTGGTGAAATGAAAGGAACTTGATCCACGTGATAGCTTGTGCGCTCATCGTCACACAGGGGAATTGTTGGTATGATGAGTGAGTAGATTTGAAATACAAGATTCACAAGGAGATTGAGGAGTTGATCATGAGACGGAAAATTCGATAAGTATGATTGCGGGTAAAGACATTATTTGAGATGATCAACTTCATAATTCCATGATTTCATGAGGGATGGACATTCCCATCCTAAGTTTGATGCAAGAGATGTGCATGAAGACGGATGCACTAAGACAGTTTGTGAATTCGGTCATAAGTGAAATTTTGAAAATTTGAGAGATCACATCCAGAATGCCAAACATTTTTTACACGTGAACTCACATCAAGTGAAACCATACAGATAGACAGATTGTGCATGAGAAACCAAATCTGATTAGGTTTTGGGGGCTTACCAGAGTTGCAATGTCCTGACATAACCATCAATAGGCATTGAAGTGCCTTGATTCCCTGGCATGTCCCGGAACTTTCCAGAATTGCAGAATCATATTTTGAAGTTTGAACCAGATCATGCATGGCTTGAAGATGGTTGTTGTTGCTAATTTCAAATTTTTTCTCAAGATAGTAGCATCTCTGTCACAGTTTGAACTAGATTTTTCAGCTTCAACAAGTTGACTTGAAGAGTTATCTTCATGCAAGATAAGAGATGACAGGGAATGGGAAGGATGCTTTGTGATTAAACTGTTTTCAACTTCATCATGGACAACCTCACTGCCTTGTGTCAATTGAGGAGATAACTCATCAGATGAAGAAGAAAGAGGACATGGATTATCTCTGACGCATGTGGATATAGTTTGAATGTTAGGACACACAGGCAAGTGAGGTGAAGAAAAAGTTTTGATATGAACGTCTTCTTTGACCTGAGGAAATTATAGATCTGAGTTAGACTATTCATGATAAAATAGAAGATCACATGATGTATATGGAAGCATGGGATTGATGACTACCCAAGGCTGGGGGTTGATCAAAAGGATTAGTTGTACAAGATGTTTCACTGAGATTAGTAGATTTAGAATTGTTAGAGAATGGAAGCTCATTGTTTTGATGTGGATTTTGAATCAGAGAGGGCGAATTGATAGTGTCCTCACCTTTCTGCTCCTTTGTCAGTGTAATGTGACTACCTTGCGCCTGAACGTAATTTGAGCTACCAGCTTGAGAATCGAGAGAATGTGCATAGTTGGTTGGTGAAACAGATTGATCAAGCGAGTCATGGATTGTGAATGATGGAGGATGGCAGAGAAGCAGATCAAATTCGAGACTTGAGTTATGAACGGTGATGTCCTCTTGTGGAATGGAGGAATGAGTCTTGGCTATAGGCTCTCTGAGCCATTTTGGAACTTCCTCCATGGAAGCGGGAGACAAATGAGAAGATGGGCTAGGGGCATGCTGTGCAGATTCCTCAGCTTTGCAATCACTGCAAGGGGGCACCCACATTGGGATTGGAAAAGGAGGAGGACAAGGAACAAATGAGGTATTGGGCTTCTCCTCTACAATCTGAGGTGCCTCATGATCCGCAAGAGTTGGGGAAGAAAAAAATTCTGTGGGTTCAAGTTCATCGTATGAAGAGACACGAAGCAAGCGCTCAAATTCTTGTTTCAAGAAATCCTAGTTCAAATTCTTCCGGAATTTCATAGCAAAGGTGAAGAAATCGATCAGAAAATTTCTCAATTGATTCATTAGGCTCCATTCTTAATAGGTTGATTCTTCTAAAAACATCTCGGTAGTTATACTTACCAAAGGATTAATGGAGCTCCTTGAGGAAAGGGAGAAGGGAATGGACAGAAGCAAGTGGCAAGGTATGACACCATTGATTAGCACGACCTTCGAGGGTGAGGAAGAAAAACACACAAGAATACTCTTCATTATCAATTTCATAAGGTTGGCAAAATTGAAGAAAATCATAAATGTGCTTGGATATAGATGTTACGTCCTCACCATCAAACTTTAATTGGGACAAGTGAATGAGAAGCTCATCGGGGAGTCAAATTTGATCAAGGGAAAAAATGGAGAAACACCTCGGGAGCACGATTGATGTATGAGCCATTTTAGATAAGAGATTCAAACCAGATGCAATGGGCTCAGCTTGTCATATGGCCCTCCTTCTAGCACCATTTTGTTGACAGTGCTGGACCCGCCAACAAAAGGGATCTCCTTGGTATGAAGTCCCAACTAGACCTCACACCGTTTGGTGTGGGACTCCCATCTGGTACATTGGCTCGGTTGCCAGTATCTTAATGATTTTCCTTGGCTCTAACTGTCAGCACATGAGAGTGTTATGTTGGTACCTTCAAACAACAAGGTACGTGTTCCTGGTGAGTGCATAATGTAACTTATGTCTAGGTTCTCTTACTGTAAAAGGGGAGAGTGAAGTGAGTCTCTTGATGAGAGGGAATAGTCCCAACCCAGGAAGAAACACACGCGAACAACAACAAGGGTTTATCTAGCATCTAACGGAATAGTCCACAGTGGATGTGGCAGTCATGAAAACCAAAGTCCAAGGGAAAACACGTACACCATCTAGTGGAATAGTCCACATGGGGGTGACAATTGTTAAAACAAAGAAAACATAAAGATGGTCTGTCTAATGTCCGGCAAAGTAGTCCACATGGACGGGACAACAGTGATAAATAATACAACACATCTTCAACAATATGAGTGCTAAAATAACTAAAGTAGTTCAACTATCATAGTACATGTTAAGCAAACATGCATTACAAACATTTAAATAATAGTCTTACAAATGGATACAAAATATGTGTGAAAATGTGCTAGCCTGAGACAGGCTTCTAAATTAAGCAAAAGTTCCAAGACACATCTATACACCATACATCACTAGACCCAGTAGTGGAACATTAGAGCCACTCCTCGCTCCTTAAAAAACAGACAACAAACTCTCAAGGCTATGTGGGAGGAGCCAAGGTGAAAATTCTTTTGCTTATACAATGAGGGGGTATATATAGCTAAGGGGGGATAACTGACCCTTATGACTCTTCGAATTCCCTCATGACTGTTTGAATTCCTATGACTTTTCGACTTTACATGACTCTCCAATTTCATATGTGGGTCTCTTGGACTTCCACATTACATCGATTACAACAAGTATAGCCCATAGTAGTGATGTGGTCGAGACAAATCATGACACAACTCAACATGACACTACTGACATGTACTGGCTGACTGTGGTGTCCGTGTCGAGTTGTTGTGTTGCAGAGTGATGGTATGCTCTTGGTGTAACATGTCTTCACCTCTGCATGGAAAAGTGCACGAGGTCTTTGATGGTCTTGGTCTTTGCTTGATTGTGCATGTGTATGTGTTCCTTCCACTCGTTGCTTGATGTGATTTGTGTGTTTGTTCAATTGCGAGCAAGTCTTCTAGCATGTGCTCCTTCTCCATCACATTCATCGTCATGACATGTTTTATCGATGTACCTGTTCCTACAATCACTCATGATGAAACGACATCAAATCCAAAAATATCCTAGGTTAACATGATGCATTATTTCTCGTTTCAGTGCAGGTGACTGGGAGAGGGACAAGTCACTGAAACTGTGCAGAGCACAGCTCAGGCCGAGATGCGAGGATCCGGAGTAATATCAGGAAAAATTGTGTAGATGTCACTGGGAGGCAGAGTTGTGTAATTCGGGACAACAATGATAGTTGCAGGGAAAAACCTAGCTGGGAGGCAGAATTGTGCAGCTTCCAGGAGGAAGGAAAGGCATGGTGTTGGGAACTACTGGGCCAATCTACGCAATTATCAAGGGGAGCATAGGGCAAGTCATCTTGCTGTAATCTACGCAGTTTCTCCAAGGAAGACAATGTGGGCAGTTGGAGGCACTGGCAGAAAAATATGCACAATTTTCCAGAGGAGGACAAGATCGGGCTACAAGAGTTGTTGGTCAAAATTGCACAATCTTGGGAGACAGTTTCGGCCCGGACATAACAGTGCAATTTCTGGGATGATTGCAGAGTGGGATAGAAGGGAAAGGGACTATCGAATCTGCGTAGTTTTATGAGTGAGAGCAGAGCAAGCCACTAGGGAAGCCTGCCTGTCAGATCTGCGTAGTTTCTGTGATGATTGCAGAGCGGGGCAAAAGGGCAGGTGACAGACAACTCAACGTAATTCCTAGGCTGATTGTAGAGCAGGCCAACAGGGAAGCCTGCGTAGAAGATCTGTGCAATTTCCCGGGACAGTGCAGTGACAGGCAGCAGAGGGCTTTCCCACATGTCTGTGCAGTTTCTATAGGCAATGCAAGGTAGTCAAGTTGGACAAGTTTTGTGTGGTTTTGGAGATCGATATAGCCTTGGGTCATAGGTCAAATCAATTTTTCGGGTTGACCAGCGCGAGGCTTGATGGGAGATCTTGCAGGAAGCACATACTGGTTCAGGGTTTTTGGTACTTCTGCTTAGTTCTGGGAGACAGTGAGCTGGCTCATCTCTAGAATTGCACAATGTAGGCTGCCTAGAGGACAGCCTCAAGTTCTGCATAGTTCTGGGCAACAATGCAATATCACTGAGATCGAGTCCAGTTGAAGGAGGGTTGTCTAGTCAACATATTTTCAGGAAAATCACTGAGTGTGAAAGCAAGTGTACTTGTGCACACATGACAATGTGATCATCAAACCAACAAGACAAACATGTGCTCAGTGAGATTGACTCCAAGGTTAAGAGAAACAGGTAAGATAGTTGAGATATGTCTTCGAACGATCGTGATGACACTTGCGCGACAATGTTTACAACTTTGTGTGTGAGTGCAACCGATGTCGACAGAGCGAAAACAACTCATGCACACAAAGTCAAACCTTCAAAAATGTCAAAACAAACTCATAAGCTTGACATAGCGATCAACATGCCAAAAGATGACCCGTGATCAATCAAGCAAAAAGGGTGTGAAGAATCGACAAGAGCTCATGGGATGAGCCTGAGTGTTTATGACCATCAAGGGGAAAAACCAAGGAAGGCTTCAAAATTTAGATGCAAGCCAAAATTTTGGAGGGTGTTGCAGCCACTACAACAAGTTCATATTGGTAGGGGGTTAAATAAATTGATTTTTAGAGATACTTTCCAATATGTTGTCAAATTAAGGGTATTGTTTAGTATGCCATGGGCGCACGTGTTATGTTAGAGATTCATTGAGTGAATCCCCCGTATCATACCCCCATAGAACAAAAGTTTGTACCTTCTTCATGTTCTACATGTCAATAGGAATATTCTCGATTTTCACATTCGATGGATAGTACAACATTAAGTGCATCATCTCCAACCAGGTTCCCAGTGTGCCATCTTTAAGGGATCTATCTATTCTTATTTCCAACTCTGTCAGATTTGTAATACCCTTCAAACTCAAAACACTTGCCTATGCTTCCATTTCCATACTTAAAGTTGTGGATAACCAGAGTTTGCTCAGTGAAGGAAGTCCAAATATCTCACGAAGAATCATTTGTAAAGACAAACATTTATTTAAATTAGCATGCTTGAGATTTTTTAGCTCTCCAATTTGAGATGGCAATGATTTTAGATGTGCACATCATGAAAGATCCAAAAATTGAATTTCAAAAATACGACATATCTATTCACCTAAATATTGGATGGGGAGCCCACTTAATGAAAGAAAGTGAAGCAGTCTTAGATGCCCCATTGATGTTGGGATTGAAGTCTTTTCGTGCATCCGGACAGGTTGAAAACCCTATGAGTGGTGAGCATGCTAACTAGAAGTTCCATGGGAAGCAATTTCAAATGTCTATTGCCTTGTAAGATGAGGCTCACAAGATTTGGGCATATTAAGTCAATGCTCAAATCCCCACAATAATTATCCGGAAATGATATCCTTTTGTAGCTCTCACAACCGAACATTGGGAAATTTCGCTGATTTTGGCTTGTCATGAGTAAACAATTCTCCTCTTTACAAGGTATATACATTTCCATTTCATGAATAATATCATGAACTCCTATGCTAGGAAAAACATCGTGATAACCTGTGATGCTACTTCTCATCCTACTTCTCATTTGGATCCCTTGCCTTAAAAGCATTGTTGGTTAACAATGTAGAACAAGCAACAATGTACGTGTACTTTTACATAGTTGGGGCCAATAGCCATGCCCATTAAGTGTGCTCCCTGTTTTCTCTTCACCAAACCTTTCCCAATCCACATTTGCACTAATTGCCACAAATCAATTTCCTCACCTTGCTTATAAATAGCACAATATAAAAATCAACTCTTTACAATTGAGTTAGGCAAAGTATCATAACTTCGTCGTAACAATCTATAGAGCTTTGCATCGAGGCTACAATGAATGGCTGGAAAAGATGGATCTATCTTTTAACTGAAGATAAACAATCATCCCATTCATTTACACTTCTTTGCCCAATCATGGTTGCGGCGACTACATTTATGGCCAAAGGACGACCTTTGCACTCATCCGTAATTTTCCTGGCGCGATCTTCTATATCCATAGAAAATTTCTTTCCGAGCCACCCTACGAAACAACATCCAATGGACTCTTCTGCGCCCATTTCTCCAATCAGATTCTTATTGTGAGTAGAGAATAGAATTTTACTGTGTTTACCATCCCCAAATGCCACGCCTAATTCTTGCAGATCGTGCTGACTCCGCAGCTCATCCAAAACCAGACAATATCTCATTCTCTTGAGACGTGCAGACAACTTTATCGTACGATCATCAAAACTGTCTGGGAGCAATATATTTAATTGATCTCCAATAGCTCTTTGCAAGTCAAAAATCTTATAATCCTCAGGGATTTTGACCTAAATAATCTAGAATATCTTGATATATGTCTCCTACACCATTTTGAGGAGAGACGTTTTTCCAACACCGGGCATGCCATAATTAAACACCAATCACGTGAACTATGTCGCCTTTATTAAACCACCTCTCCACTTGGGCTTGACCATCTATTATCCCTGAACCTACAAACCCATAGGCAGTTACACCCTGAAGCAATGCAGCCTCTTTATAGAACGGTATTGATGAAAGAAAGTACGGAGAAGTGACCAACATTGGCAATTCAGTTTGAATAATATGATAGAGTCGATCAAAAAATGCATTCCATACAATTGCTTTTTTGGAGAGTTTCTTGTTACTGTCATGACTGCCATGACTTTCTTGTTATTGTTGTAAAGCAACGAGAGAGAGTGTGGGAATATATTTTCGGCCAGACCTTCAGGACAGCTGAAGAGTGGATGTGATTGAGAGCGAGGGAGATAGATTATGGTAAATAGAAACCACTAAAATACATTAATATAAGCTTGTGGTGATTGCAGGAACGTAAAATGAAAATAAAGTTCATGTGAGTCTAAACTTAAATAAAAAAAATTGAAATGAAATCAAATGATATTTTAATGTTTACAATTAAAAATAGTTTATTGGTCCATGAATGCTCTATTTTTAACGTTTTGCAATTTAATCATTTTCTTATTCAAATTCATGATGAGCTGGTCCAAATTTCTAATTTAATCATTTTCTTATTCAAATTGATGATGAGCTGACCCAACCTTCCAACAATCTGCTCACTGAAAAGACAAATCCAAAAAACAGGTTCTAACATATTCCCATAACTTTCTCTAATGCCTTTGAACGCATCACATTCCAAAATGAAATGTTTTTCTAATTCCACTGCCCCAGACGTGCAAAATGTAGACATTGGTTCTTCCCAAGCTTCTTTATGCCTTTTCCATCGTCCTATTTCACACAGAAGTTGATGCGATTTAGTTCTTAATTGAGCAATAAGAACCTTTGCCCTCCACGGAATGCTAGCTCCAATGTACTATTTTTGTTTGAGATCACACATAGAGTTGAATTCCTCAATGTAGTACTTGTTATTTCTATCCAATTCTTTTCTCCATAACAAAATTCTTTATCTCCTTACTATATATGGGACAAGCATTGAGGTGGATATTCCATTTTTGCATCCATGTGTAGTTTTGCCTCATCCATGTTTTCTTTCTTTAACTCACGCCTTCATTAAAGATAACATTAGGCCATGTACCTACTCCCATTTGCTCAGTTCTTTTTAGATATCTTATGAGATGCACCCTAGCAATTGCTTAGATAAGAGATTCCCTTGTTTCATTCAACATTATATCATAAGGTATAGAACTTTTTATTTTGAACTGCTCATGATCAAGGGTTTTTGGATTTTCTTAATTTGTTTGCATTTTGACACTGGATACTGTTAGCCCACAATTCACACCATATAACATCATTGAGAAAACTAAGAGTCCAAAAAAAATTTAATCATTTAATAAACAAAACTAGAAAGAACCAAAACCAAGAAAAAAATTGATATAAACCCATAGCGATTTCGTGAATTAAAAAAAAACTTATGCAAATAAAAAAAGTTTATACGAATTTAAATGTAAAAAAGCAACTTGATAGGATAAACAAAACTGAAGAGAAGGAGACTCCGCTGGTTCACACAACTCTGTCCGTGAGAATAAAGAGGTTTGCACCATAAATTGTTAAAAAAGTAGGGAAAATAAAATCTAGAGTATTAAAATAATAATAATAATAATTTGTATTTTTTAAATAATAATAAATTTATTTTAAAAAATGTATATAATATTAATTATAAAAAAATAGGTAAAAATATTTATATTTGAAAAATATAAATAATATAATATTTTGTACAAATTTTTAGATAATAGATAAGTTAAATAAAAATTTTTATCTATGTTAAATTGAGAAAGACAAAATTATTATATTAAGAAAAATAAAAAATATTTTATATTTAAAATGGATCTAAACAATAATACATTTTAAATTTTATTTCAAACAAATTAAACGCCAAACTTCTATTCCTATACCTCTTTTCCTCCAATATCTAGAGCTATAAGAGAATAAATACAACTTTAGGGAACTATGGTTGAGAGAGCTATAAGACAAGTCAGGAAGTGCTTCCAACAAAATCTATATCCTAAGATTCAAGATGAAATTGAATCTGCAATTACTTCTAGTAGAGACATCAACAAACCATAGCCCAAAATATCAAAGATGAATTTAAAAGCTAGGTTGATGATATAGAGTTCTCCTAGTTTAGGGATACCAAGGTCTTTAGATTGATGGAGTTTTACTGATTGGCCAAAACATCAGTTTCCATTCCTCTAGAAAGGAAGAAATTTTATGGACCTAAATGAATTAAGGGACTTTAAAGGTTGGAGGTTAAATTCACCCTACCTTGTGACTTATCTTTGGTTTCACCTTCAAAGTGTATGATGGAGTATGTGATAAAGAGGAGGAAATTGTGGAGCTCCTAAGTACATCCACCTCCAAGAGAACTAGCTCCAATCTTTTCATCATAAAGGATGAGTTGAAGGAGTGAAAGCCATGCAAAGGAAAAGGATAGGAGGTCTCCCCTTAATTAGATCATTCTCATATTCCCTCTTAATTTTTCTATGTTAGTATGTCTCTTTTAAACTTACTTTTTCAATTATATTACTTAAATACTTGTTGTTTAACAATTTTAACGTCAATCTAGCTCTTTATATGGTATAGTTGGGTTTGTTAAGATACATTTTTAGAACTGTATGGTATATTAGTTTGTCTAGTTGGACAATTACTTCAGGTCCCATTTCCATTTTCAAAAAAATTAATATCCTATGCATATACTATTTTTTGTATAGTATAAAATTAAGCGAACTTATAAAAAAAACTATATGTGTGGCTAAATATTAAGAAAATAAATTCAATGAAACCTTGCCTCTTGATTTTCTCTCATAAAATAAATAAATAAATGATTAAATACTTAAATCAGATATACCGATATTGCTTAGTGCCAATATACCAACTATAAAACTAGAGAACTGTTAAACTAAACTCTTGTCATAATTTAAATACACCATATAAAACACAATTGATTTAATTAATTTTTAATTTTAAAAAGTTTATATGGATTGAAACTGAAATTGAAATTGAAATTGAAGTTTCAAATATAATGATATCTTATTTTAACATCACATCATAATTCAAAATATGTTCGTTGACAATTTATTAAGGAAAAGTAAAATATTTGTTTTTAATTTAAATTTTAAAATAAAAATAATTACTTAATATCAATTTAAACTATACCTAAAATTATATATAATTATTTTCAAATAATTCTTACGCAACTAAATTAATAGAAATATACAAAATGTTAAAAAAAAACTTAATTATTAAAATTTACAATATTATATAAAAAAAAATTATAAAAATATTTTTAATTATATACATAACCAAAAATTAAGCATAAAATAAGATAATCATATCTATACATTTAACAAATCATATATATTCATTTCACAAATCATAAACATATTTTACCAATAGAATTAAATGAAACTTTTTAAAGCAACTCTTACTTAGCCACTTACAATGATTTAAATATTTTTAGAAACTGGACTTTCATGTTAGAATCTTCTCACATTATTCTTTCCCACCACCATTTCTCACCTTTTAATGCACATAAACTTTAGGGCATTTTCATTACCATGGGTAATCCTTTTAAAGAATGACACATATATATCTTGAGGACACGATGGTGTGGCAGCATTCTCTTACCCCACTCTCCTAATGTTTGATGGTCCACCCAAACTCTCTTACTTGCCTAGAATATTGAAAACCAAATTTTCTAAACTTAGTTATCCACTAAGAACCTGATTTCTCAGCACGATGGTGTGGTATCATTCTTTCATCCCACACTCCTAATGTTTAATGGTCCACCCAAACTCTCTTACTTGCCTAGAATATTGAAAACCAAATTTTCTAAACTTACGTATCCACTAAGAACCTGATTCCCTATTGTTGAGAAATCAGGTTAATTGCGCATTAGGCTAGATTATTCCTCTTTGATAATATCTTATGAATGCTTTTGGATTCTTATTAATGTTTAATATATTCGAATGCCACAAGCAAATTTCAAAGTTGGCCAAATGGGTAAAATGGTGTAGATAAGGCTAAGGAAAATACAAAATCTTATGTCATTGGAACAAATTGCTTGAATATAAATAACCACATCAATGAGGGCCCAATATAAATCACAACAACTATAGACACTTAATGAGACCATTAGGCTCAACCTTTCTTATTTCCATACATCTAAAGAGGCTTTATATAGATAATGTAAGGAACTCATGTTGTGGCCTCTATGCATGGGCAACTGTTAAGTTTCTTGCTACACAACATTATTATATAATGGTGTCTCGAAGCATTGTATTTTTTATACAAAATAGAGTTATTCAAAGGATGGAAGACCCACAACACAAAATGACCTATATATTGAATTCAGACAAAGCAAGCAAGATGATTAAGAAGAATAGTTATTGGATTATAACTTATTTGTCTACATCAAACTTAAAGAAACATAAAACATCCCATCTGGGTAGGAAGTAAACAAAAGTAATTGTCTTGCAAAAGAGAGGTTGAAATGCTAGGAAGAAAATAAACATTGCTAAGATGAGAACTAAATATTGTGAGCTTCAAGATAAATCGGGTCATTGGTCAATTCCAAAACACCTTGGGACAAAAGATTATGTCACCTTTGTCATACTAAGAGGGTTAAATATGAAAATGACTTTCTCCCACACTGCCAAACTCTTATTCACATTTGTTCTAATTTTCAAAATCTTTGCCACAATACCAACCTTATTGACTTGTTATGTCAACAAAATTATGGTGATCTGGGAATGTTCCTCTCTCTTCTTTTCCATCATAGAAATAAAATATTAAAGAATCTCAATTAATCCCTTAATTTCTTTAGGTTTGATAGACCATATTAGTCTTAGCGAACGTTAATCATCATCATCATCATTGTAAATAATATCATGTTTTAATTAGAAAATGGACATTTAAACCATTTATGATGTAAAAGCTTATCATTATATAATCATTAATCCATTTCACATATATATTTATACAAAACATTTGCATTAATTATATATGCATGATTATTTTGGAAGTGTAATATCGTCCCTTGATAAGCATTTCCTTAACAAGTTCGAGAATCAACACATTTTCTTGAATGCTATTCTTGCCCTTATTCATTGATCTCTAATGTTAGGAAAAAACTGGATTTTTTTGGCCTAAATCTACCGATGTGATTTCTTCCGAAAATGTTTTCAAATAATCTAAAAAAATTGAATATGTTTTTGGGTATATAATACACTACAAGTTGGAGCCTAATATTTTAGTGGATAATTTAATACTCTTTTCAATGGTTTATAATTGATAGATTTTTTAAAATAATAAAAAAGAAAAATTAGTATAAATTTCACAAAAAAAAATATTATCAAAACTTTTTTTTATTATATATCACATCATAATATACAGTATCAAAATGACAAAGAATACATTGATCAAGAAAGAATCTATAGTAAAATAACATTGCAACTTTTATCAAATATTTATATTGGTAAATCTATTTTTTTTTTTAATATTAATAGAACAGTTATCGCTTTTAAAACAATGTCTTCATAAACAAGAATAAACATGTTTTTACAACACAAAAACCTAAACTATTTCTTTAGTCACATGACGGATTTTCTCAAACCTTATTACATTAAAACTTATAGAAACAGAATATAGAATTGATACCAATACTTGGTAAATGTGTGACACTATAAATATGTGGCACTATGAATCTAATGTTAATGCTTGATGAATTCAAATTCAATAAATTTTACAAATTTTTCATTTTCATCTAAAATGAGGAATAAAATATTAGTAGTTACACAAAATTCCAACTTGAACCTATCTTAGTACATAAAATAAAATATGATATATTCAGGTAATTCTTATTTTAAATATTATTAAAAAAATAAAAGCAAACGCATATAATGATACCTTTCACTCTTTGTGGATGAAAAAATGATTACACACCAAGCATTTTAGTAAGCAGGCTTTGATTAATGAGAATGCTAATATTCTTCCCCTGAATTACCCGCAAACCACCCCAAAATCGGTACCTCCCATCAACTTTTAATGTTTATATTCCCCATAAACATTTCCATTTTCTTCGGTTTTGTTCATGCTTTGCTTTTTAACATTTAGATTCGCATAAATTTTTCGTTTTTTAATTGGTAAATGAATATTGTTTTTAAAAAAATTATGAAATGAGTGTTCTCTATTTAAGTTTTTGCTGTGGTTTGTTTCTTCATTTGGTCTTGATGATGAATCACATTTGTTGGTTCGGAACACGTCAGCGAAAAAATTCTCTCATGTGATTTATACCAAAAGACTTCATTTAATTTATTATGGATCACATAAACTTGAATACAGAAAATATATATTAAGGTTAAATAAATGTATATAATTTATTTTATTTTACCTTTTACTGTTGTTTAAATAAATATATAATTAAAAAGGAATTTTTAAAATTTTAATTTAAATTTGTATTTATAAATATTAGTTTTTACATTTTATAAATTTAATAATTAAATAAATAGAAATAATTTTATATTTATGCTTATTTTTTTTTACAATTTTGCAAATTTGATAATTTAAATAAGTATATTTTAAGCAATTTTACATATTTCAATGAATTGGTTAAAGAAAAATTATTTTAAAATGGTTATATATAATTTTATGTATAACTTAGATCGATATTATATAATAATCACTATTTTAAATTTGTAAGTGAATCCAAAAAGCTTTCTGAATTAATTTCAGCCATGGGTGTAATTTTATCTGTGTTGACTGCATTTTTCAATGTAGCTATTATTCTTTGTGATCAAATTGTTTATTGGGAAGTGAAAATTGTGACCATTGTATTGCTTATTAGGAAGCCAAAATTGTTATTAGTGTGCTTGATGCAATTATTATAATATAATTTCTTTTGGTAAAATTATTAAGCAAAGTGTTAGGGTGCGTTAATCTATTTTGACTCATTTTTATAGCTTATACACTTTCATATTATCCCTTATTTATCTATAATTGGAAGGAAAATATTTTGACTTATGATGTAATGATAGAAATAAGCCATCATTAAATTTGACAACAAATTATAAAATCCAATTAATATAAAATATTAAAAATTAAAATCGAATTAAATTGATTATCTTTCATAAGTAATTTAGTTTAATGTTACTATACTTTTAGCATTAAACAATATCGGTATACCATGATTTAATTTTTTAATAGCATTCCTTCTCTTTATTATGAGAAGAAATCAAGAGGCAACGTAACATTGAATTTATTTTCCTTATACATAGCCACACATAACAACATACACCTCTCATTTTTTTATGTAAGTTGGCTTATTTAATACTATGCAAAAAAAATAAAAGTGCATGTTTAGGTTGTTGAGGTTTTGTGGAAATGGAAATGAGACCTCAACCAACTCTCCAATAACATAAGCCCAATGAACCATAAATTTCTAGAAATGTATCTTAGCAAACCCAACTATGCCATATAGAGAGAAACTAAATGAACCATAAAGTTCTAGAAATGTATCCTAGCAAACCCAACTATGCCATATAGAGAGGTAAGTTGACACCAAAATTGTTAAATGCAAAGTACATATGTAGCATGATTCAAAAAGTAATTTAAAATTGCATACTAATATAGAAAAATCATGAGGGCATCTGAGGGCTTGATTTAGGGGAGGCCACTTGTCCTTTTCCTTTACAAGGATTTTGATCCTTAGCTCATCCTCTATGATGAAAGGATTGGGGTTGGAACCCTTTGGAGGTGGATGTAGTTGGGAGCTCCAAAGTCTCTTCCTCTTTATCATACCTTTCATAGAAAACTCTAAAGTTGAGACTAAACACAATTCAACAAAGTATGGAAAATTTAGGCTCCAATCTTTCAAACGTGTCAATTAATTTAGGCTCAAAAAATTTATCATTTTCTAGAGTAATGGTTGCTAAAGTTTTGGCCAAATAGTAAAACTCCATTGCTCTACAGACCTTGGTCTCCCTAGATCAAGATAAGACAATATCATTGACCCGACTTTGAAACTAAGGTTTTTTTTTTTCTAGTAAGATTTGTCGACATCTCTATTCAATAGAATTAACCAGAGATTTGATTTTAGCCTAAATGTCAAGACAATTATTTTGGCATAAGCTCTTTTGAGCGTGTTTAATATCTCTCTCAACCGATCTTCCCTAATGATGTAGGGATGTGCTCTTATGCAACTACCTATTCCCCTTGATAATTTGGGACGCCGCCATCTTACTTGACTGGGGAACCTCCCGAGGAACCATAAAAATGATAAAAAAATGACACCCTTCGCTCAAACTAAAAGTTGGAAAATCTCCTTCCTACTATAGGAGCCTGTGACCTCATGAAGCAAAGGGGCTAGTGCAAATACCACCTAGAGAGGTTTCCCACAAACTAGGCACCCTCACACAACAAGAAACAAAAAATCAACCCCACAATATTGATTATACCTTAAAAAAGAAGCAGAAAAATAGAACCAAATGCCAACTACCCTTGGAATGGTAAATATAAAGGCCATAGATCCCAATAGGTTGGTAGGATCAACCACAACAAAGTAAACTAGAGGAAAGGGATCAAAATTATTACTTGAAACAAGCTCGTGGTTGGAGCAAGCCCTAGTTAACTATATATTTCCAACTCCCTTACATATTTTCAACTATATAAGTGCTTCCCCATACAAATGACATCATAATCCAACATGTCCTAGCACCATCATTGTTTTTGAGGCCAGGTTTACCCTTTCCAAATGATCTGTAAACTGCCATGGATATTCCATTGGAAGAACTTTTCATGCTAATTTGATAAAATTATTGAAATATTTATTGTTAACCTCCTTTCCTTAGATTCTAGATTATTTAGTT
Organism: Pinus taeda; assembly: GCA_000404065.3. Taxonomy (NCBI): domain Eukaryota; kingdom Viridiplantae; phylum Streptophyta; class Pinopsida; order Pinales; family Pinaceae; genus Pinus; species Pinus taeda. The sequence goes on along the minus strand of APFE031023532.1, from coordinate 43,906 downwards.
AGATTATTTTGTGCTTAATTAATTGAATTAGCTAATATATGAGAAATAGAAAACATAAAGAAATACACACACCAACTATAAGAAACACAAATATTTTCCCTAGGAAACTCTTACATGATGAAACCCAAATAGAAAGTGAGGTTTCTCTACTCTCTTTTCTCTAGTATGAAAATTGTTAAAGTACCAAGAAAGAGGTACTCTCTATGGAATTACCTAAAACATGTGGCGTGCATGGCTGCTACATAATCGTAACCCCCTCTATTTTCCTCTCTAAATCAACTCCCAGTTTCTTTGCTCAACTATAGAATTAATATAATAACATATAATGGAATCCCTACTCCTCCTAGTAGCCTAGTATATATAATTTCCCAATAACTAACTAGAGGAAATATTTGTCTCCCTCAAGCCTCCAACATAGTTACAAATTTTGGACCTTCTAGCGTCTTCATGAAATTCCACATGCGGATAACCTCATATATGTGAGAAAGGATGACTAATATGGCATCCACTTGTATCATGGTGGTCAATGCGGTATCTCAACTTGCAAGAGCCATAACTTTTGCATACAAACTTAGATTAAAATAATTATTGCACCATTGAATAACACCTAGGGTTCCAACATAAGTTAGGTTTTTTTAACCCAAAAACACATCATTTAATTCCTCAAAATGGCTCCATAAGGTTTCAAACCCTAATTATCTAATATGGGACCTATTCATAAAAATGAACCTACAAGTTGATTCCTTCAATTCTTGCACTATCAAAGCATCACAATAGATTAAAATATTACGATGATCTTATTTGAATCACTAAACATCCTCCACAAAATTATTTCACATAGAACCAAGCCATCTCCCACATTCTCTACCATCAAGACTAATCCACGAATTTGGGTGCTCGCAGAAGCCATCTCCATGCATGATACTCTTGCTTCATCTTTCCATGTAGCTTGATCAATTTCTAGATCCATGTTCCCTAACACTTGACCCAGGGGACATACACCCCCAATTTAGTTAGATATGTATTTATATCTTATTTACAATTATCTGATTATTAACAACATACACCTATACGTGTATTGGATGCCATGGGATATGACAAATAGGAGGGAGGATAGACATTCATCACACCAGGAAGTGAATGGGGAGGATGTACGATATCATCCCTCAGCCACTTAATTGTTTAGGCTAATTTCAATGTGGCTCTATAAATTATGGTTATTCATTATAGGAACAATCTCCTTGTATAAGAAGGACAAGGTATTAATGTTACAATTTTCACAATGGTTATGGTGAATTTACTCATTGTCACATCAATGATGATATCTTCCCTCACCAATTTCCTTGGATTCAACGTATTTATTTATTTATTTGAGGCATCTTCTTCTCAGCTCCTTAATCCAAGTGGATGTTGGTTGCCACCTACCTATTCCACTGGGACCCCCACCACTGTCTCTTTTAATTTTTTAGTTTCCTTAATTGTAGCACAGTTTACTATTTTTTCTAGTTTTTCGGGTCCTAAAATTCCAGAGCCATTTGGAAACCCTAAATGACATTTTTTAGGTAAACCAGGGCCAATGGTGGTACTCCTTGGATAGATATTTCTAACTAGGTATTGTGTGCATCAAACGAAGATCGTATGCCAAAGTTACAACCCTAGGAAGTTGATGTACCAATTTACCCAAATAGGGCCCATAGTTTTGGCGCTTCATCTCCTAGGGTTAGTTTTTTGGATGTTTAAGGTTTTCCATTGTTTCTCAATAATAAATAGGCCTCTAAGCCTCATTGTAACAAAGTTCAGAGGCATGTAGCCACCACATATCTTCTCAGAGATAAGCTACCATCGCCCGAGCTAATATTCTTTCCATTTTGTTTGTAATCATATTTCAGTATTTGATATTAATGAAATGAAGTCTTACTTCTGTTGCATCTCTGTATTTATGGTTATATCTATAATTTCTTGCATTCCTGTTTAAGTTCAGATCAGTTGTATCAGAGTGGTCTGCTCTTTATCTTTTTTTCTTTTCATGTCCCCAACGAGGTCGGGATATAAGGAGTTAGGGCTTGAACTGGTCGAACCTTTGCAAGACTAGCCTTGCAAATCCTGATGGCTTCCCATGGAAGAAGAGAAAAAAGATGAGGGGACAGGAGATCCTTCCAAATATTGCTTGAAGAAGCCCTCAAGCAACAAAGGAACGCGATGATGGACACCTTTGCACAGATCCTTCAACAACTACCCAAGGGCAGCGCATCTCCTTCCAGAAGCTACTTTGGAAGTGCCACACCCTTTAAGGTACAAGTTAACTTTGACATCCCCATATTTGAGGGTCAAATAGATGTGGACACCATAGATATATGGTTAAATATGCTAGAAGGATATTTTTATGTTCATGATTTTTCCAACTCGACGGGGTCGGTCCATGGCATGGCTTTTCCTTTTACCACATTTTGCTCAAAGGGTTGAAGGGAGAAAAATATTACTTTTTCACTTCTCAAAGCCACCCCCCACGTTAAGGACTGGTGGGAAACCTACTGTGAGTAGAAGGATGAGAGTGAACCCTCACTATTTTCAGTCACACCGACTTGGAATTAGTTCCGAGACGCCATCAAGGAGCATTAGTACCCTATCGAGAGCTATGAGGATAAATACATAAAGTGGACTATGTTGCAGTAGGGAAGGGACCAAGATGTGCCAGAGTTTACCAATGTTTTCATACCCTTCACACAAAGTTGGGTATCAAGGATTCTGAGCAGCATTTGGTACTCAAATACCATAGCTGCCTACACAGGTACATCTAGGACGAGATGGAGTTCCTGGACATCTCCTCGCTTAGCATGATGTACCAATACGCTTTCAATATCAAGCAAAACTTTAAACAAAAGAAGTGGGACTTTGGATCTATGAATCCGAAGTAAGGGAAAGGTTCCCACGAACCGAAGAACAAAGGGCAAAGCCATGACGGGGTGACCCAAGACAACCCATCGAAGCCACAAGAAAATAACACCACTAGGAAGTTAAATAAGGACATAGTAAAGTGGTGTGAGTTTCATAAGAGCCCCATTCACAACACAAGTGAGTGTCGGGCCAAGCAGTGACTGGTGGCCGTGTTGAAGGCTTCAGAATTAGATGCATGTTTCAAATCTAAGTCAGAACCCGACAAGAAGAATGACAAAGGGAAGCATATTATTGACATTGAGCCCAATGCCATTATTTCCACCACCAATATCTAGAAGAATGAGCCCGAAGATCCAGAAGAGGGGGAGCGTCTCTTTCACTCACAAATGTGGGTGAAGGGTTTGCTACTGCAATTCATTATCGATAGTGGGAGCCAAAAGAACCTCATTTCAGCAGAGGTCGTGAAGTGTTTTTGTCTACCAACCACACAACACCCGTAGTCATACATCATCGGGTGGCTTTCAACCAACAGTGTCCCCTTCCCTACAACATCAAGCGCTTCATAGATGAGGTATTGTGTGATGTTGCTCCTCTTGACGTTTGTGATGTATTATTAGGACAACCATACTTTTGGAAGCGACATGTTGTATATGAGTGGAGACCTCACTCTGTTATTATTTATTTGGGTAATACGTTATACAATATACTAGAGGTAGCTCCACCTACCGCTATCTTTTTTATCTCTTCTAAGTAATGCAATAAGATCATCTCCTAGACTAGGAAATTTATTTTCTTTCTGATTCGCTTGCAAAGTAAGGAAGAGCATAGCCAAATTCATGGCCCCTAGGAAGGGTTCCTCCATGTAGCAGAAGCAAGTGGATACAGTCGTGGAAGAATACATAGACATATTCTCCTCACCCACAGGGGTACCCTTGCACTGTCAAGTCAAGCATTCATTTGATATGACTCCCGGAGCACCTCTACTGAGTGGGCTGATATATAGTCGCTCAATTATGGAAAATTCCAAGTACAAGTAGCGACATGATCAACATCGGGTGCCACACAAGTTTCAGGTGGGCAGCAAATTTTGGTTGCATTTGCAGAAATAACGCCTTGCTGGAGCCCATCGAAAGCTCAGACCACTCTGATATGGTCCTTACACCATTACCAAGGTTGTGGGAGACAATGCTTTTGAGCTCAATGTTGTGTGAGGTAAATCCCCTCTGCGGACAGAGGCGATCCCACTAGCCCGATAGGGGTCTAGCAACAATCAAACACGCTGCATGCAAGCTCCTAATTGCATAATCAAAAGGTTGGTCAGAAAGACCTACCTGGATTCCAACGCTATTTGTCGTGGAAGAAACGTCGCTCCTGTCCTATACCTTTGGCCGGTCACTATCCTCGCGTTCCACGCATGGACACCTGCACAAACAAAGAACAATCCAAAACAAGCGTAAAATCCAATATCATACAATTATATATCAGTCAAGTAGGATATAACTCAAATATTACCAGAAGAATACGTCAGTGGAACCATAATAACAGTCGTTCATTATTCAATAAAAGAAGAGAAGAATTACAACCAATTAAGGCTTGACGCTGCAAATCTCCTCCAACTGGGTCAGCAGTTTGGCATGCCTTGCAAAGCCACTTCGTCTCTCATAATTTCGGCAGCATAACTTCTCTCTCAGCTCTTACTATCAATCTAACATAATCTCAGCTTACTTTAGCTCAAAACTTCAACACTCTGACTCTAGCATTCCAAAAACTCCCTTTCAATGTAGGATGACAGTGATTTATAGATGGCAGAGGAGAAAGTATTAGTCGTATCCAGACACTTACTGAAGACTTGGTATTGTCCGAGAATAGCCTTTGGACTGAGTTGTCATGGATGAAAAAGATGACACTCGATCATATCCATGGGATTTTTCCTCAGGGAACTGCATGAGTAATGGAGAAAAAAACACTTCAGTGCACGTTGGCCAAAAATCATGACTAATTTTGTGTGGCGCGGGCTTTATTCTGTGACAGTGCGTCTATGGGCGCACCTTCTTTGTAGGAACTGAGCCATTGGCACGGGTTAGACACTGTGGACCCGCGCTAATGGAAAAAGGGCATTTTCTAAGGTTAATCTTCAAAGGGTGTCTTCAAGGATATTGAAGTTCATACTTCGGAGACCTCAATGCAAGTGTTTTCAAGTTGTGTCACTGGTCACAGGTCCGTAAATGTGTCCTCCAATGTGTGACAGCGGGGGTAACAAGGACGGTGACCAACGGTGACAAATTACTGCGTAACAGTAAGATATCTCAGTTCAGGCACTCAAAGAGAAGAAAAAGATATATACGCAGGTTCATCTAAACAAAGATGCGTATACACGCAGGTTATACATTGAAAAAGCGCGTATATGTTGGGGATCATGCTTTTGGTCCATGGTAGTTAGTCCTTGGGATTTGAACCTATGTTTGGACCATGGCGTCTCGTCAGATGTTTTGATCCCTAGTTCTGGGTTCATGGTATTGAAAGGTTATGGTTTTGGACCATGGTATTGAGGAAGGCCTAAGACTATAAAAGAGGAAGGAGATCATGTGGCAAAGGATCATCTGCATTATTATTGAATATCTGATAAAGTGCTAGAGCTGGTATATTCGTAATTGGGTTGTGATGCAGATCTGGATCTGAATGAAGGAGGAACCTTAGCACAAAAGAAGAATAAGATCTATTCATGGGTCATAATCTTTAAGCATGAATGATAGTATCTTTATATGATTTTGATTTTCTAGATGTGGCGCTTGCTTGATCTATAAGTCTGATAATCTGGGTTAATTAATGATTGAATATCTAAAAGAGTGAATTATCCTTTATAGATCTGTACGGAGGTTCAGTGAAGCAAAGGCGCATATACACGCAGGTTTAGTGAAGTATTAATGCCTATACACAGGTTGTTTCTTACTCAGAAGCGTATGCACACATGTTTCAGGCTGATAAAGTAGCGTATATGTTTTAATTTGTGATCTTGCTGCTTCTGTTCACTACTGCTATGTTCTGGATTATGTTTTGGTGTGTGGTTACTGGTACTGTGTTTTGGGTACAGTTGTCAGAGAAATATCTACTTGATTCAGATCTAATTGGTGAAAATTGATTGGTTAATGGAGAAGTTCTTAATGGTTGATTGGTGCTCATGGATCCAGTCTGAAAATTTATGAAACGTGGTCCCTGAAAGAAAGAGAAGGTTGTAGCCTTCTGTAGGCCAGCACCTACGTACTAGTATCTTGGCTAGTGCAAGAGCTAAAGGGTGTTGTAGCTCCGTTCCAGGAGAAGCTGGAAAATGAGAGAGAGTTGTAGCTCTCTGCAGGTTGCAGCCTGCATACTGGTAAAGGACTGCACCAGTACATTGTAAACAGAAGTTTCTAATTAAATAAAGATAAAGACGAATTGCAGCAGGTGGTTTTCACCCACATTGGGTTTCCACCTTATATCTTGTGTTCTTGTGTGTGATTGTCTTTCTGCTCTGTCTTACTATCTCTGGTTACTGGTTATTTGATTCTGCATCACAGATTAACAATCATCATCTAAAAGGTAAAGTAAATTAAAAGGTTGCTTTGTATACGCGGGTTTCCTTCTGAATAGTTGCGTATATACACGGATTTAATTAACTGAAGTAGCATATACAATTTGGTTTTAGAAAAGGAATAATTGACCTGATAATACTGATTCACCCCCCCCCCCCCCTCTCAGTATTATTTCCAACATAAGGATCTATGAGTCTCCTTCAATTATGATAGGAAAGAATCCATGTTGTTGAGCTAAGCAAAGTCCTTGCCACACTCCTTCTAGTTCAACTGAATTGTTCTTGTCCCATCCCATTGAGCCATGGAAGAGCAAGAGTGGTTTGCCTCCATGATCCCTGAAGATGCCTCCATAACCTGCCATGCCTAGGTTGCCTTTGGAGTCTCCGTCAAAATTTAATTGTATCATTCCTTGGAGAGGGGGCTGCCATTTGCTTGGTGCTTTGGGATTTTGAGAAGAGTTGTTGGGGTTCTCATATGTTTGGGTAATCCGAAGATTCCAATTCTCCCATATGTTCTTCTCCTGAGGAAGGGTAAGAAAGTCATCTTCATGCCACTTTTGAAGCACCAAGGTCATGGAAAATTTTAGGGGCTAATGTTCGCGCAATGGGCTAATTTTCCATGATTTTTCCGAAAAACGATTCGCCAATTTCCAATTTTTATAAAAGATGATTTGCCCAAATTTTAGAATATAAAATTATTTTACCTTAAAAATCGCCAACATTATATAGTGGCTATATGATAAATCATTATAAATTTGAATAATTTTACAAATATATCATTGAAAAATTTATAGTTTGCATATTAGGGATTAGTGAGATTCGCCAATGTTTCTAAACTTCAAGAAAATTTTCCATCCTTAAAATTTTCCTTGACCAAGGTTTCTTGAAGATTGTTGCAGAAATTACTCCAAATATTATCTAGAGGTGTACATTGATTCTTAAAAATGTGTTTGTTTCTTTCTTTCCATAATGTCCAGATGAGAAGGCCTCGAATAATTTTCCAAAGAGATTTTAGCAACCTGCTCTTGTAAGGATCGATTACCCAGTTATGGATGGTGTTTGTAATATCCCTTGTTACTCTGCATCTTTTTTGACATCTAAAGCTGATTTTTCCCCATAGTTTGTTGGCTAAATGGCACGAGTCCATAAGATGTTGTATGGTCTCTTCCTGTTGGTTGCAATTGGGACATCTTGAGGACCCATGGAAACTTGTTTTTCCTTATATTGTCCCAGTTGAGTATCCTTTTTTGACATAGCAGCCAGAGAAACCTCGAAATCTTGGGCCAAATTCCAGGAGACAAGATTTTCTCCCAAAGAGGGTCTTTGGAATTTTGATTGCTAATCAAAAGGTTGTATGCCTCCTTAGTGGTAAAAATCCCACATGGTGTGTACCCCCATCTCAAAATATCCTTCTCATCTGATAATCTAATTTTCCTGTTCGTGAGTTCTATATCAATCTCATTGTGGATTTGCTCTATTCCTTGTCTGATAATTTGTGTTGCTTCTAGCCATTGTCTATATCGCTAGTTGAGGGTTGGAATCCAGTGTTGACTGAATTTTTTCTTCTGTTGCATGGCCTAGTCATCTGTTTGTGGAGGGCTGAACAAATTTCTTAGCCTGGGTCTTTGTTTCCAACAGTCAACCCAGAAACGAGCTTTGTTGCCATCTCTAATTTCCTAGAAACTGTGCTTCCGAATCATGTCACTATGTTGTCTGGCTACATTCCATATTAAGGAACCCTTTTAAGTGGACAAAAGTATGATTAAATCTTCTAGCAGTCTGTTATTTACATATTTGGCAGTCCAAAGTATATCCCATGGTGTGTGTGTAGCTGAGAGCCATTTCCACCATATCATTGCTCCCATAACTGCATTGTCGTGTTGAGGATCTCGAAGACCTGTACCTCCATATTTTTTTGGAAGACAAACTGTCGTCTACTTGACCAATGACCATTTACAATTTTGGCCTGACGATCCCCATAGAAAGTTACGTTGTAAATTTTTTATCCTCTTAAGCACCCATTTTGGTGCCACCAAAACAGATAAAAGATATAAAGGCATCGATTATAAAATGGCTTTAACTAGCACCAGCCGACTAGCGATATTGAGGGCTCTGTAGGTCCAGGAGGATTATAATATATAGTTTTACTATTTACATTTTTCTTTTATTTGTTAGGAAGAATCCAATTTATATTATTTTTATTAGTGATAAAGAATCTAAATTACATATAATATGATAATATGTAATTATTGATTCTTATTTTTGTTATTGTGATGTAGAATTGGTTTTTGCAAATCCATGTGTAAAGGGGTAAAATTATTAGTTTTTGTTAGATGTTGGATATTCTAATAAATGTTTAGAGAGTTATATTAGACAATGTTATTCAGGTGGCTATGGCAATAAATATTTAGAGGGTTGTATTAGATAATATGGAAGTGTAAAT
>APFE031023532.1:0-30000 GCA_000404065.3 Pinus taeda | reverse complement strand
TAAATCATTTTTAAGCCTTAAATTTTGTACAATACCCAACAAAAATACATCTGATGGCCATTGAATCCAATTTGTTTCTATATTTCTTTGGGATATCGGAAAAGGCGTTACTGCCAAAAACTCTCAAATGCTTAAGTGTGGGCTTATAACCAAATAAAGTTTCAAAAGGAATTTTGAAATCTAAACTTATTTTTGGACTCCTATTCTTTATATATATGGCAATATTAATCGCTTCAACCAAAAACCCATTAGAAAGATTCTTACCTATTAACATACTGCAAGCACACTCCACAAGGGTTATTTTCTCCTCTCTGCAACCCCGTTTTGTTGAGGAGCGTGGGGTACTGTAAATTTCTATTGTATCCCATTATCTTTGTAGTATTTGAGGACACAAGCTTTCTTGTACTCTCCCCCTTGATTCGAGCAGAGAATCATGATGCTTTTACCTGTCTTCCTTTCAACCATACTTCTGAACTCCTTGAAGTATTCAAAAGTGTGGTTCTTCTTCCTGAGGTAATACACCCAAGTAAATCCATTACAGTCATTAATAAACATTAAAAAATAATATGCACCACCTAACAATATTGTCTACATAGGCCTGCATAGATATGTGTGTACCAGCTCGGGTATAGCTCTCCTGCTTCTATTAGTATTCACATGAAATTCATCTCTGTGCAACTTTACGAGTGTGTCAAAAATATGAGATAGGTTAACTCGATAATGCAGTATAAATAAAAGAAAAATACTATAACCTACTTCTACTATAAATTTGCAGAAGCTTAAAGATTAAGTTGAACATAACCAGAAGAAGAAGAATCAATGGCACAATACACATGAGAATACTTTGGGGAAAGCTTCAGCTAAAAACCCCACACTATTGTATTATCATACATGGTGGAAATACATAGGAATTATAAAAAGCCTTAGCTCTCACAGCTAGCCAGCTCTCAGTACAATCCTCACAGATGCTCATAGGCAATCTTGGCTTCTCTCCAGCCTTCCTCTCTACCCTCCAAGCTCCTATTTCCTTATGCTTTTCCTTGTGGATGATCTTCATTCAACCAAGTGGAAAACCTCAAGGATAAATCCTTGATTGCATGCATGAGTTTTCTCCATGAGAAAACACATACAACTGATAGTACACTATCCTTGAACTTTAATCTCAACTGGGTGTTTCTCAGAATAGACATGCACGAGTTTATGATGAGGGAATCTTCAGTTAACTGGAGTAGCACTAGTTGAGTACATTAATGCATCAACTGATTGTTAACTAACTATTAGTTCCTCAAATAGTTTGGAACTAATTTAACTGGACTTAACTTAGTAAACTGAGTTAACTAATTACAACTCAAATATAAATCAATCTTATATCCTTTAATGTAAGGGAATAACTCTTGCATGACTTCAGAAAGACTTCTACTTGAATTTCTCCAACTTAATTTAAAATAAATTAATTAATTATTTCCAAGTAGTTGTTAAGACTAAATTTGATTTTAATTCACAATTTAATTCAAGGACAAATTAAATTGGAATATTCTTGTTGCCATACTTCAACACTCCCTCTCAATAAGAAAGGGATTATCTTGCACCCTGTTCCTATCTCTATGGAACTTGAATTTACACTTTGACAATGCCTTTGTCAAAATGTCAGCATCTTGTTCCTCTGTCGAAATATACTACAGCAACATGATCCTCTCAACCTGTGAAAATCCACAGGCAACAAATCTTGCCTTATGCTTCTCCACACTACCATCAATAGCTTGCTTTACCTTGTAAAGCCAATGGGAAATCACAACTGACTTGTTCTCCAGTCTCAAAACAACGTCCCAAACACTGTTACGAACTATGAGTCATACTTCTCCACCATAGCATCGACACAAATCAGCTACTGCAATACTTCCTTAAAGGAATATGGCTCAGTGTCAACACATTCCTCAGTAAGGGCCATGTATCGAGTGTACCTCTCAGGTGAAATCCTCTATCTATGTTGAGAATATGGTTCTCCCACATTCTCTCTTGCATCCTCCAACAATCTGTCAGCTTCTCTTGTGCGCTTTCATCCATCTCTGGAAGGATCTTCTTGAGTGGATGTCTCCACTCATGGAACCTATGCATGCAACTGCTACACATCGATCTGAGGCTCCTCCTCCTTAGGAACCTATAGTTTCCCCACAACTTGTAATTGGAGCTCCCTCTCAAGGGAAACTTGCATGGCCTTCTGCTCATCAAACTTGAGATCTCTGCGAACCACTATCCTCTGACTGGTAGGCAAGTACACCCAATAGTTGTGAGGTGTATCAGTGTACCCCACAAATATCCCCAACTCTGTTGTTGGCTCAAGCTTCTTCCGTGCATCCTTTGTCACATGGAAATATACTAATGAGCCAAAGATCCTGAAGTGACCAACATCTAGTCTATTACTGGAGAAAGCTTCCTCTGGTGTCTTCATCCCAAGTATCTAATGCGAGATTCTATTATGCAAATAGACCGCTGTGTTGCATGCCTCAGCCCACAAGTGAAGTGGTAGGCCTTGGTCATGCAGCATTGCCTGTGTTTCCCCTACAATAGTTATGTTCTTCCTCTCGGCCACCCCATTCTTCTATGGATTATGAGGTGCTGTCAACTCTCGTTTAATTCCCTCCACTACATAGAAGTTCTTAAACTCTTTAGAGACATATTCTCCACTGTTTTCATTTCTCAAGGCCTTGATCTTCTTCCTTCACTCTTTATCGACCAAAGCTTTGAACTCACAAAAATTTGTGAAATTTTATTCCTTCTTCTGCATGAAATAAATCTAGCATTTACGAGAATAGTCATCAATGAAAATCACATAATACCTTTTCTTCGCTATGGATGTCGTTGAGAATGGTCCACACAAATTAGTATGAACTTGCTCTAAGATAGCCTCTACTCGACTGTCTCGATCATGAAAGGAAGACTTGGTGTACTTTTCCAAGGTAAAACCTTTGCATGTGTCAATTTGCTCAAGTTTACCTTTGGGAAGTCCTGTAGATATCTATTGCATTATCTTCAAAGCCCCATGATGAAAATGGCCCAACCACCTGTGCCACAACTCGCAAATGTCTTGGTTTTGCACCAATTCTGCTTTTGTACTCAATGTGGCACAATCATCTACCTCTAGTTTATAGATATTCTTCACCTAAATCCCTATCCTCTTGGTCTGACCCATGGCTATGTGTCTTAAGAACGCCTTTCCTTTACTGAAGACGACATCGTAGTCTTTTCCCTCTAACATTGCGACTAATACCAAGTTCTTCTTCAGTCCAAGCACATACATCACATCTGTCAAGGTGAGAGGAGCTCCATTCTCCCTCTGAAAAGCAACCGTGCCCACTCCTGAAACACTATACCTTCCATCATCACCCATCTCTATGCACATCTTCAGGTCTTTCTCCTCCAAGGAACTAAATAAATTTTTATCACCGGTCATGTGCAATGAGGCTCCACTGTCAAGATACCAGACATAACCCATCATCGATGACACCATGCATGCGATTAGGGTAAAGTCCATTTAGAACTGAGAGGCTACTACCTCACCTTCTGATCCTTCCGAGGATCCCTTCTTTGACTTCTTTGATGGGAAATTAGCCGCATAATGTTCCATCTTGTGACAATTAAACCATCTTACTTTAGTCATGTCACCCTTCTTCCCTCCATGAGAAGAACTCGATTTGAAAAGGGAAGCCTTCCCCTTCGCTTTCCTTGCCTTACTTGCTAAGGCTAGATTTTCTTCATCATCATTCTTGGATGAAGAACTATCTCATGTGCTCTTCCTGATCTCCTCCTGCATATCATCTGACAACAATTGTTCCCAATCCGGTAGTTTCTCCCTTCCATTCACAGAGTCCTAGTAGCTATTCCAACTCTTTGGAAGGCCAAGGAGAGTGAAGCTCACCATATCATCATTAGCAGTAGTTATTCCCACACTGCCAAGCTCATCTCTGCAGGTGGTGAGCTTGTTCAGATATGTGGAAATAGTATCGCCCTTCTCCATCTTGATTCTTCAAATCTTATCTTTGAGCCCCAATTTCCTCTTGTCACTACTATTCTGGTAGAGGTCCTTCAATTTCTTCCACATTTAAGATGGAGTATCCTTCCCATGGATACTCAAGACAATATGGTCTTGAACTCCCTCAAGGATGATCCATCTCGCCTTTGCCACACACTTCTTCCACTTAGCCAACTCTTGTGCATTAGCTGAAGTTGGCTTTGAGATTTCTTGATCAATGAATTCCTTCAAGCCATTGTATTCTAATATAGTGTCCATTCTATCTTCCCATGATATGTAATTCAAGCTACCTTCCAAGGCATACTCGAGTCTTAAGCCATAGAACGCCATTGGATAACCTTAAAGTATGAGATGAATTCGATTTGCACCTGTAACCCCAAACTTCAAACTTCGAATTATCTTTTCAGTATATTGTGCACAACTCCAATATCATGTAGAAAATTTCTACAAATCCAGCCCTGATACCATGTAAAAAAAAATTGAGATAGGTTAACCCAATAATGCAATATAAATCAAAGCAGAATACTATAACCTACTTCTACTATCAATTTGCAGAATCTTAAAGATCAAGCTGAACAATATAACCAGAAGAAGAAGAATCAATGGCACAATACACATGATAATACTTTGGGGAAATCCTCAACTAAAAACCCCACATATTGTACTATCATACATGGTGAAAATACAAGAATTATACGAAGCCTTAGCTCTCACAGCTAGCTAGCTCTAAGTACGATCCTCACAGATGCTCACAAGCAATCTTGGCTTTTCTCTAGCCTTCCTCTCTACCCTCCAAGCTCCTATTTCCTTGCGATGTTCCTTGTGCATGATCTTCCTTCAACCAAATGGAAAGCCTAAAGGATAAATCCTTGACTACATGCATGAGTTTTCTCCATGAGAAAACACATACAACTGATAGTACACTACCCTTGAACTTTAATCTCAACTGGATCTTTCTCATGATAGACATGCATGAGTTTCTGATGGGGGAATCTTCAGTTAATTGGAGTAGCACTAGTTGAGTGCATTAATGCGTCAACTAACTGTTAACTCACTATTAGTTCCTCAAATAGTTTGGCACTAGAACTTTAATCTCAACTGGATCTTTCTCATGATAGACATGCATGAGTTTCTGATGGGGGAATCTTCAGTTAATTGGAGTAGCACTAGTTGAGTGCATTAATGCATCAACTAACTGTTAACTCACTATTAGTTCCTCAAACAGTTTGGCACTAGTTTAACTGGACTTAACTTAATAAACTGAGTTAACTAATTACAACTCAAATATAACTCAATCTTATCTCCTTAATTTAAGGGATAACGCTTGCATGACTTTAGAAAGACTACTAAACTTGAATTTCTCCAACTAATTAAATTTAAAATAAATAAATTAATTATTTCCAAGTAGTTGTTAAGACTAAATTCGATTTTAATTCACAATTTAATTCAAGGACAAATTAAATTGGAATATTCTTGTTGCCATATTTAAACACAGTGCACATGCATCACAATCAATATGAACATATTTTAAAACAGGAAGACCTTCGACCATACCTCTTTTCTATAAAAGCAGCAGATCATTGAAGTTAATATTGACAAACCTCTGATGCCATAAGTCCATTGTAGTCATGGAAAATGATGTCAATTCCTGGTGTGGTGCACTTTTGACATTTAGCTTATACAATCCTCCCACACAAATACTTGATGCAATAGGCTTTATACAATCCAATTAGTGTATGAGAAAAGCACTTTTAAGGGAGTATAATTGTGAGCAAAAATATATAAAAACTTAATAATGTCATTCTTTAGCATATAGTATGAGAAAAACACTCTTAAGTGAATATTATTGTGGGTGGACATATATAAAAAATTAATTAATAAACGTATAATTAGAAATATAAATATTTATAGACATGTGAAACATATACAAAATATATATAATAGTTATAAATTAAGATCCATTTTACATTTAGGGGTTCCAAATTTTTTTATTTAATTATTACCCCTAAATTTTTTATTTAATTATCATATAATTATTAGTTCGATGGTATTGATTTAGCATCCACTAAATATTCTATAATATCCATAGTAGGGTACACAAATTAAAGGTTGAAATTCAACTCCCCCTTTTGCCCTTTTAATTAAATTTATTAATTTAAAAAAAAAATGGTATGAAATGAGTTGTAGTTTTTTTGGCATGTGGTATTGATAAGTCATGGTATTGGACCATGATATTGTAACAAACCTACCTACAGATTAGGAATCTCCATGGTAGAGTGGAGGCTATTCCCCATGGTTAAGTATATGTTCAGTATTTTTTAAATGTGTAAATGTTTAACTTATGTATAATTAAGAATAGTAGTAGTAGTAGTAATTTAAAACGTTATTATTTAGTTAGTGTTTATTATCTTTTTTTTATCGTAGAAACTTGAGATGTATCATAGATTGTGCGTTTTCATGTTTATTATAGATTGATGTCTATCAATGTTTGCAGGCCATTTATAGGACTAAGTTGGTTTATTTAAAATTTATATTGCAAAATTTTAATCATAATTTTGTTTATTCTCAATTATATATATAATATATATATATATATATTATATATATGACCTCTGATTTTCGAGTTTATGTGTCCACTATTCACCCTAACTACGGGGAGGGTAGCACAAGATTCAAACCCAAGATCTTCGGTTTGGTAAGGACTTCATTCCACGACCATCGCCAATGGAACTACCGGAGGAAGACAATATTAAAATATTTAACTAATTGCAAACACAAAATATTTTTTTTGAGTTAACATAATTTTATAAATATAAATATGATTAGTTTTGAAAATTTTTTTATTTTTAGATAATATTAAATTATATTTAAATTCATATTGGATTATTTTGCTAATGTTGATAATTTTTTTAAAATATTATGTCTTAAAATTCATGTTAAGTATAAAATAACTTATTATATCTCTATCATACTTATTATTAAATGTTTTTAAATATAATGCTTTTTACACTAATAATAACTTCAACCAGAGGAAATTACTATTATATATTATTAAATTTAATTTTTAAATAATTTGATACATTAATAATTTTAAAAATAGATCACTATAATTATAAATTTAATATTTATATCATATTCTAAAAAATACATAGACGCACATGCATGTGACATTGCTAAAGTAAAAAACATCTATAAAACTCGAAATAAGACACCGATAAATAAAAAAAAAAAAGAATTGAACACAACCGATGTTGTTGATGAGGGCCCAACATGTTTTCAAGGGGAACAGAACGCAATTTCTGATCTACTCTTTAAAGAGACTCTGTTCAAGTAACAAGAACCAGGTTTTTTTTATTGTGATTGAATTTCGCCAAGACAATTTAATCTTTGTTTCTGCCTTAAGACATTTTAAAGTTATAGCAACATTGTCTTCTTCTGAATATCAACTCTCTTTTGAGGATAATTACTTTCATCATTTAGTATTGGGCTTTTAGCTAAATGTTTCTAATTAGTCACTATTTCTTGGCTTGAAGCTTTCTTGAACTTTTCCTATGTAATGAGATTATATATCAAAGACAATAACAAAGGTGACAAAAGACCACAAAATATTGTCTGTACCTCATCTTCTGTTAATTCGGCCATGGTTTAGGGGCTTCTGATTCATTACTAGTTAGTACTTCTAGTGAAGAAGATGAGGAGGAGGAGTAGGCACAAAATTCACCCACTTCTTGAACCATTTTGATAGGAAATGACATTGGAAGTCCAGGGGGAGGTACAACCTTTGTTGAGCAATTAGAGCACCCTATTACTGCAGAGGGAAGTGGGGAAAATGATGTACTTTCACCTTTTCCTTTCACTTTTTAAGCGTTCATATCATTTCCAAGGCATGACGACCATCATCCTAATCCCCCAATAGAAGAAGGGGATGACGAGAATCCTACAAAAGGTACATGAATGACCACCACTGGTATGGATGACGGTGAATTGTCTTCAGGTGCAAGCATCCCCGTGCCAAAGAGAATCGCGATGGAGTGGGTGCCTCTCATCAATGTTTTAGACCAGCACATGACAAATATGAGTGTCTGCGTAATTTACAGGGAGTTGTTTCAATTGAGGGAGGAAATCCATGAGATGGAATGTTGCCATATTTTTCACCAATTTTTCTTATTTCCATTCCTCAACCTGAGCCCTACATGTCCACTATGTCAATACCCCCTCCCTCCTGCTTGAATTACACATTTTATTTTTAGGTTTCTCGTCTTTTATTCCTTAGGATGAAAAATAATGTTATGTCAAAATTTCTTAATGGATTATCGGGTCCGATTTTGAGTTCATGAAAATGACATAGATGAAGTGTCATATATATTATGAATAAAGAAGGTGTTGTAACATGCTTTATTTTTTATAGGTTAGTTTTTCTTTTATAAAAGAGGGTATGAAAAAAATAAAGAAAAATTTGGAATTATGAAAAAATAGAAAATAATAAAAGAGATGAAATAAAACCTTGTCAAAGAAAATCAAAATTTGTATAAGTGTGCTTGTTTAAATGCCACTTTATAGAAATAAATTTCTTTGTAATAAATAAAGGTTTTGTGTGCAGCTTGTTTTCAAGCCACAAACTTTTCTCCTAATTTGAATCATATAGTTTAATCTTAATCAAATCATTTAAACTTAGGAATTAGATTAGTGAATAAGTTCACCAAACTATTTAATCTTGGTCGAACACTAGAAGACAGAATAGAACAGGATAAATTAATGGCTTAATATGATCAAAATTTTTCCAAAGTTATATTAGATTAGGATTAATCAGTGAATTAGGAAAATAAGGATTGCTAATGTAAATGCGCCAAAATTGGATTAGTTTTTAATTAGCATTTAATTACCTTTTAAACGATGATTAATTTTAGGAAAATAAACATTATATGCTTTTGGGTCAAAGTCATATACGACAAAGATGATTTATCATCAGGCACTCAAAGGCAAGAAATAATCGACTTTGATCCGATTCCCCACCCAGATCAACGATGGGGAAGCCACTTCACACCCCCTCACTATGATATTAGATAATGACATAGGGGGTGTGAAAAGTTATTTTACCCATGCGGGCCCCCCGCTAACGTGTCACCACCTCCACGTTTCACACCCGCATCACTCCTTATCGCTTGCCACCACCCCACTCCGAAATCCACTTTCTTGTTTCCCGTGCCTCCTGATACCACGTCAACAATAACATCCCTCATGCTTTCACTTCCAACTGTTGTATGTCATGTGTCACTTATCCGTTGTCGCTGATTTATTGCCTCTCATTATTGATCTCCCTTTACATATGCGCATTCTTCCGATCGGTAACAACTTCCTTGTAATGGTAAATTAATCTCGACATAAATAATTCCCTCGCCCAATCATGCATGCTTTCCTAAACTTCTCTTTCACTGTTTCAATTCACTATTCCTATTTTTGTAGTTCATGCCACTATCGAGCCTACAAATAGTACACGTCATCTAAAGGTATCTCTACTTCTTTTTCTGTTATCCTATATTACAGTTCTATTATCATGGCTCCTAAGAAGAAAGAAAAGCCATCTGTCATTTCTTCTGCATTACAGGAAAATCTGAAGGCCTCTGATGCCTTAGACCTGGACCACATCCCATTAGCTGACTAGTATTTTAAAATTACAGACACAAAATGTGAATTCAACATATTTGAATTACATAATTAGCTAAAACACATCTACATTGACTCTAAGGATGAGATAAATCTATGGGAATCCATTCTGCCTCTGTACATGTTCCCTCAAACCTATCCTTTTCCTGATCTATTCGTGTGGTGCCAAGCTAAGTATAACCCCTTGTAGAGAACTGTGGTAGCTCAGAATGGAGACATTCGGATATTTATCACCCCATAAATCATCAACAAAATGCTTCTGATCCCTAAAAACGATTCCCTCAACTTTTTCTCCACTGCAGTATTAATGGACCTATATCAAAAGCTCACCTTCCCTAAAAGAGCTCAAATTTTTGAGATCTTTCTCCCTAAAGATGTTGAGCTCCCTAAAAAGAATCCTCTCTAGCTAACATCCATCTTCTTTGAGAGAGCTAAACACATTATTTCCCTAGTTTCTTGCTTGTTAGGCTACCAAATAGATCAATGGGTAGATGAAGCTATCCTAGGTTATCTTTCCATTTCCTCTAAAGAAAACAAACCCGCCTTCATGTATAATCACAATAAATTCTTGGTTGAAGCTATGCATGATAAATTGATGAATATCACTACTGAAGAGTGTTTAAATACTCCTCTATGCTAGTACATATGTTTATTTTTTAGTAGGGAGATAGGTTACCTATTGTTCTACACAAGTAGGATGATCAACACGTGAATCAAGCAGTCACACAATGGAACTCATTGATTAGGAAGAACTCAACTGAGTTCATATTTTCAGAATTTGTTGATTGTCTCACTCACCCAGTTGTACAACTTCTTAACATCTAGATCAAACCTAGGATCAGTGCAGAAATCAAAAGGATCTTCCATCTCAATGATCAAGCTAGAATAGGAGACCAGTATCTTTACCAGAACTATAATGAGATTAGAGTATATGGTTGTCAATTGGCTCCATATAAATTGCCCAAATATGTTCCAATGAGAATTTTCTCTCTGGAGTATATTAGGAAAATGATTAATATGGATAAGATTCATTTTATTTCAGGGAAGAGGAAATATCAATTCAAGATAAAGGCACAGGTGGGATGATTCATTTGTAATACTAGATCAGTAGGTTTATAAGTAGATGCAATTCTCAAATAGATGGGTTTTCAACTGAGCTTCACTTGGTCTTATGACCCATTTAGTATTATTTCAAACTTAATGGTGAAACTCAAAACCACACCTTACAATCATACACCAAGACCAAACAATGAGAAGTATAGAAATCAAGAACAATGGGAGGAGAATACACTTCAAGAATAGCATGTTTTACCTCATTCTACTCTTAATACTCCTACTTCTCACACCAAGCAGGACAAGAGGCCCTGAGAAGGATCTTCATTATCAGCAGTTGGAGAAAATGAATTCATTCACTATCAGAAGAAGTCAAGGATTGACTCCAAAGGCACTACTACTCAGGGTCAGAAGGAGCCTATCATCATCAATTTGGATGATTCACAGGTTTCCATAGGGACAGAAAAGCCTATAATCACTACTCCATCATCTTCTTTGTCTTCACAAAATTTTTTAGATATCACCCAGTCTGCAAGATCAAGTGAAACAGAGCAGCCAAACAGCTTCACTAATTTCCTTGAAATTAAGCACAAGAATGAGGCTTCAAAGGAAAAATTTTATGCACAATTTTGGAAGAAGACTTCTACTTCACATACAGGTTGTTGATATATTTTGACAGTGAGAAGGGTAGAATGCAGATGGATTTTCTACAGGCTCAAGTGCCATTTCCCATGGCTTCTTCTAATTACAAGAAGATTGTATTTTGTTTTGATGCTAATCAGATACACTCAATTGATCAAATGGACATGCATAAGAAGTCTGGTGAGATGATTTTCTCTACCATGACCAATACTATTATGGCAATTATCAAAACTCAGAACTGGTCTATGAAATGTGCAGTCACAATTGAATATTCAAAAGATATCATCTTTAGAAAAGGATAATAGGTTCAAGTCATTAGAATACTTAGTGATTAAAATTGGATATGACCCTACTGATGTTAAAGCTGCATAAGATATTATAAAAAAGAAAAATGAAAATATTACAAAATTGAGGAAGCAACTCAAAATTCCTTCTATAGAGGACCCTCAGACCAAGGAGATAGCAGAAAGTGAACATCACAAGGAATAAATGCTCAAATTAATTATTGAGAAGATTGTACAGATAAAGACCTTGGAGGAGGAAATTGAGAAATTGCTTATGGAAAAAGATAAATTTACTCAGTTAGTCATAGCTCCCATCACATCTATTTCTATTACAGTGTCCAGAGCATCAGTGGAATTGACATCAACCACAATAGAATCTACATCAACAGTAGGATATTTGAACAAACCATTAGATGAGCTGACTCACCAAAAACTAGAAAATGAAAGGCTTCATAAGAAATTTAAGAATCTAGAAGCTCAGAAGATAAAAAAATGACACTCTGTATGTTGAAGAAATGCAGAAAACACACAGGTTGACCAAGAGGATAGAAGAGTTGCAGAGTGAGTCATTAATGTCTTAAACCTTGGCCCAAGCCAAGGAAAGAATTTGGGCAGATATTAGTCAGGTCATAACTGAAGTATGGCCCTCCATTTATATCATTTTTTAGCAAGAGGAACTTATAAATAGATGTTAGATAGCTATTGACGAATTGAAGAAACTTCTTAAAGAAATACCAAGTGAAGCTATAGACATGATCATAGTTTTTAATTCAAAACCCTGGGCCGAGTTGGAGAAAATTGAGATTCTGGACAGAAAATAAACCATTTTGGAGATCAAGAAGGTTTTGCAAAAAAGGAACCTTATGACTTAGTTAGAGACTAAGTGCCAAGCATTGAAGATTTATGTTCAAAGGTTTAATTTTAAGTTTAATTTACTCAATCAAAGAGGACTTCCAGGATTAGTGGTCCCAAATAACAGGTTGATCAGTTTAGAAGAATACTTCCAAAAGCTTTATACTATAGCAACTGATAAATAAATGTTTTCAAGCATAAAGGGTCATAATACAGGAAAATGAATGTTAGAAGCTTTAGATTTTGATTTGACTATTAAGCATGAGATTAAACACATTTTTTTAAATAAGCCTACTTTTGAGAAGTACACCGAGGTTGTTGAAGTTTACAGGAAATTGGTAAATCTTGTTATACCAAGTGAATACAGATGGGATCACTTGTCTGAAGTTATCGATTAACCTTCATCAACAATTGAAATACATATGGGCAACTCTTTCTGGGGACCACATCATCAACAAATTCCTAAAGAATAGTCCTAGCAATTTTGAAATTCATGTAGTTTTGTACTATTTTTGCATTTTTGTTTTAAAAATACCTAGAAGAAATTTTGTATAAATAACTCCTCCTTCGAGTTATTAAGGGTTGAACCATTGGATGAGCTTTGAGAATAGAATTGTAACTGGGTTGGAGAGTTTTTTCAAGTTAATGAAAGGATTTTGAATTTGCCTTCTATAGTTTGTCTCCTAGTAAGTTTTCTTATGTGCTTATTTCATTATGTCTTTCTTCATATATTTAAGTCTTTATGCAAATATTTGGGTAAGATCATACTGAGTATGATTCTGTCTTAAATCCCCTGTGAAGTTATAAACAATAATTAGGGACTAGTTTATAGGACTATATGTAATCATAAATTCCTCGACATCAATTAATTGTCACACCCATCTGCATTCATTTAAATATATTTTGTTCTACGGGAAATGTTGTTTGCCTGTATTATTTTCTTATAATCAATCAAATATTTTGTCTAAATACTTAGCATGTTATATTTCATCAAGATTCTATTATTCATTCATTTTATATCAATTAATTATATCTAGAGAATCCCTTTCATCCAACCTAGTAATTGTGAAGGCTTAAGCACATGTTTTCAAATTATTCATAACATTTGTCATCCAAAAACTTTAAAAACAAATAAAATGTTTTATATGCTTTGGCATGACTAACTGACCTAACGTCATCTCAAAGGAAAACAATAGACTCGCACCATTGCTGGGGACAAAAATTGAATTATTTTCCCTAGGACAATGATTAAAGACTTTTTCCTTAAGGTGTATAAAGAAATTGTAGGTTAAAATCATTCACCTAACGAGTCCACTAGACCAAGATGGCTCCTTCAAAACATACCAAATCTCACTCCGACTCTCAAATTATATCTCCTTTATCTAATCTAGCGAGACTAGTGAGAGAGGCCTCATTGAGAACAAGACTTGAAGCTTTTGCTTCTTCTTATGTACCATTACAGCCTGAAGATATTTTAGCTTCTGATCCCTTTACCTCTATTCCATCCCAATTAGATTTGGTTGATCTAGCACCTAGGATTTCAGAAATGTTATCTAAAGGAGTTGATCTGCAGTCAACTCTCTTAGTCCAATCTTTGGAATCATACAAACTCCCTGAAATATTTTCAGATTCACCCAAGTTAGCGAAAGAACTAGATGTACATTTACCAAAGCTAAAACCAACTAATTTTATCTCCCCCGCTCATTATACATTTCCATCTTCTTCTGCCCAACCTGAATAAACCTTCTCTATATATTCAAACCCTTTGTTTGAAAATAATGAATAGGTTGAAATAGAGGTTTATAAGTTATTTATTAAAACACCTTTGAAAACTTTTATGGATCCTCCACTTTCCTCTCCTCCTCCTCCTACTTTTATACCTCCATATTCACCCACAACTTCACTATATTCATCTTCATCCTCCGCTACATCATCTCCTACCTCTTCTAGTGAATCATCCTCTTCTTCGTCTTCAAATATGGCCTTTCAACCTATTATTCAGGCTAGGTATTCTTCCCTTCATCTTCCCAACCAGCTCAACAATTTTCCAGATGGGTATTTGAAACACCTAGCCAGGTTTAATAGGGAAACTAATTTTTCTACAGAAGATCATCTAGTTGCATTTTTAGATTTTCAATATAATTTGAACATAGAGCTTGAGGATGTATATATGTGATTATTTTTTCAGTCTTTAGAGGGAAACGTTAGGATTTGGTTTAGACAACTGAGAGTTGATTCAATTCATTCTTGCAATGAGTTAACTACCATATTCAGGAATCAATGAGGTGTTAAAAAGGATCCAGTTTACTATCTTAGAGAGTTTGAAGAGCTTAAAATAGACCATGGAGAACTAGTGGAATATTTCATTAAACAATTCAATAAACTTTACCATAAGATGCCTCCTGATTATAAACCTCTAGTTACAACAAAAAAAGTTAGGTTTTCCAAAGCCTTTGATGATGACTTTGCAGTCATGCTTAGGGAAAGGACAACCACTACCTTACAAGACATGCAAACTAATGCTATAGAAGTTGAGGCTAATAGATCAACTTCATATAAACTTAAAGCCAAGGTTGAAAAACCTAAAAGAAAAATGAAAGCTAAGGAACAAGGGTCTTCTTCAAAAGCCAAAAATGATGATCAAAAGATAGATGAGATACCATCATTACTTAGAAACATTTCTAATAGGATTTCTAAGATTTAAACTTAGCCTAGAATGATACAACAAACTGTTACTAGAATACAAAATCAATTTAGAAGAGTCCCTCAAACTCAAATTTTGCATAGACCGAACACTGATCAAAAAATACAACACCTATTGATGATTAATGACCAACAACTAGATGACATTGGAACTTTAATTTATGAATATATAAATAATCTAGATCATTCATATGTACATAATGCTATTGTTTCTCACTCTTTAAATCAATCTTCTCAAGATCAAGAAACCCGTCAAATTTCTAAATATCATGCCTTTTTTGAATTCCTAATTACATAATTGAATTGGAGATATGATAAAAGACCTAGATCAGGGCCTGGTAGACCTCCAAAAAGTCCCACTATAAATTAACCTCAGATCAAAATCTATTGAAACCCAGACAACAATCATTCAACCATTGAATCAAACAGCTTAAACAAGAAAAAATTATAAAATTG
Source organism: Pinus taeda (assembly GCA_000404065.3). Lineage (NCBI taxonomy): Eukaryota > Viridiplantae > Streptophyta > Pinopsida > Pinales > Pinaceae > Pinus > Pinus taeda. The sequence goes on along the minus strand of APFE031023532.1, from coordinate 14,316 downwards.
TTTCGACAACTTTTAATGTTGAAAGAGAACTAGAAAGAGTTAAAATACCAATTTCCCTAGTTGAACTGTCAAAAAACTCATGGTATAAGAACCAAGTTTCTAAATGGATTTAGTCATCTAGTGTGGATGTTGAAGGGGATGTCATAAGCCTGCATGACGAAAACCCTCAATAGTTTTTGGTCCTAGCTCTAACATGATAGATGAGAAGGATAGATGAGAATGTACCTCCTTTTTATGTGACTATGAAAAAACATGATTCCCTTTTATATAATTGTATGTCAGATTCTGGGGCTTCCCATAATCTGATGCCTAAATTAATCATGGACCATCTGCAATTAGAAGTCACTATAACTTACCATGTTATTTGCACTTTTGCATCCAAGAAAGTACCTTGTCTTGGACTTATTAAATATTTGGTGGTTACCTTAGCTCAGATCCCTGCAAAAAGTGTGGTTTTAGACATTGTAGCCACTAACATTCCTCCCAAATTTGGCATGGTGTTATCAAGATCTTGTTGTGATAAATTAGGAGGAAGCATACAAATGGATATATCTTATGCCACTATTCTAGTATATGGGGTTGAGCATCTCAGGTTATATAGAGAGGTTAGATTTATGAATACTGTTTGTAAATATGATCAAGCTAGGAATCATCCTATTTATGTTGTTGACCAAGACTTTGCGTGTTTTGAATTATCAGCTAATAATTCACAAAATACTCAACTTACTATTGAAAACATTGTTCATCAACCTAAAACCATTGGAACTCATATTTGGAAAATGTACTTTGATGGTTCTTTCTCAAAGGAAAGAGCAAGAGCTGGAATTGTATTAATTTCACTAGATAAAGAAAATATTACATCATACAAACTTGAATTCAATGTAACTAATAATGTAGCAGAGCATGAATCTTTTTTGCTAGGATTGGAGTTAGCAAGAAGTCTTAAGGTGCAGAATTTAAGTGTATACAATGATTCTAAACTTATTGTCAAACATGTTAGGAATCAGTGAAAGTAAGCACCCCGGACTAAGATCTTATAGGAATGAGATTTGGAATTCAATTGAAAATTTATTTTCAGCATTCAATATCACTATTATTCCTAGAGATCAAAACATGCATGTAGATTCCTTGGTTGTTTCTGCAAGTTCTTCTAAAGTCCCTGGGAAAATGCTTGTCTAGTATCAAATTCAAGTAAATTATAGACCATCTATTCCTACAATATTAAGCACTAGAAAATATTTGATGATGAAGAGTAGCTAAAATCATTTTTGCAAATCATTGATGAATTCTCAAACCTGAATGTTGAGGAAGAACAACTTGATAATCTTGAAGTTGGCAACGAAAATCAAACACCACAATTTGACTCTAAAATTGACGATCATAGCATTACCCAATTATCTAACAATTTTATTGCAAAATGTTTCATCCTTCTTGAGAAGATCTTTTATCATAATGATGTCCCCAAAAATCCATTATTTTATTCACATCAAGAAAATATTGAAATTTATAACATTGGAAGTTCTGAAGAGATCAGAAATGTTAAAATTTTTGCATCCTTGTCAATGGAAGACAAAGATAAATATTTAGCTCTCCTTAAAGCCTACAAAGATTTTTTTCTTGGTATTATAATGAATTAAACACATATGATGCATCTCTTATTGAACATAAAATTCCATTAAAACTAGAGGAAAAACCTTTCAAACAAAAATTGAGGAGAATTCATCCTTTCCTTCTTCCTGTTATTGAAAAAGAACTTAAGAAGCTACTGGATTCTAAAAGAATACTTCCATTGAGATATTCTGATTAGGTAGCCAATCTAGTTCCAGTGAGGAAAAAGGATGGTGAAATAGATTATGTGTGGGTTTTAGGAATTTTAATAAATCTTCCCTGAAAGATAATTATCCATTACCTAAGACGGATCAATTACTTTAGAAAGTTTCAGGAGCCCATAGAATTTCCATGTTAGATATTTTTTCTAGATATAATTAGATTATGGTTAGTCCAAAGAATAGAGAAAAAACTTCATTCACAACTCCTTGGGGCACATTCATGTATGCCCATATGCCTTTTGGGTTAATTAACGCTGGAGCTACATTTCAACGTGCTATGGACCTAGAATTTATAGGTAAGACCAACAAATTTGTTTTTAATTATTTAGATGATTTAATTATTTTTTCCAATTCTTATTAAAAGCATTTAAAGAATTTGAGAAATGTTTTTGACAGGTGCAGAAAATTTGGGATTTCTCTTAATCCCAAGAAGTCTTTGTTTGCACTCCAAGAAGGAAAAATGTTCAACCACATCATTTCTAAAGAAGGAGTAGCCATTGATTCTAAAAGAGTCTCAACAATTCAGGCACTCATATTACCAAGGAACAAGAAGGAAAGTCACACTTTCCTTGGAAAAACTATTTTTTTAAGAAGGTTTATCCCTAATTATGCTGAAATAGTTAAGGAAATAACTAATATGTTGAAAAAGAACCATGAAGTTAAATGGACTATTTGTAGAAATTTCACTTGTAGAACAAGCTGATATATGCAATGCCATAAAGCATAATACTTGTTCTACTTCTACATAACATTAAGCAGAAATATAATCAAATGCATGAGCAATATCAAGTAGAAACACATATAACTAACCCAGAGAAACAAACAACCATAACACAAGATATATCACTATGGAAAGCACCAGCATAAAACCCCTATCTGTATTATCAATCAAGTGGAAATCTTCTTCAGGTTACAAAAAGAATCAGCTCAAGAGATATCCTGCTCTTTCTGCAATCAAAAGATCCTGATGATCTTCAATTAGAAGATGAAAATCATGGACTACCTAGGCCTCAATATATAGGTCACAAGTCCTCCAATATCCTATAATAGATCCTTCTCCATGCAAGGAATACTTATTAGAAATATCCAAGCATCTGATAGTACACTGCCCCACATCTGATCTCAACTGGGTCTCTGATAGAACTGACATGCAACAGTTATCCATGAGTGAATCCTCAGTGATCTAAAATAATAGTTGTCACATGCATGCAAGCATTAACAAACTATATTTTATTATTTTAACAACTTGTTAAAATAATCTAACTGGACTTGACTAGTTAGAACTAAGTCAACTGATTCTCTCATTATAGAACTCATACTTATTCCCTCAATCAGTGGAGGAAATTAAAGATAAATTCCTCAATCAGTGGGACAACTCATGTGCATGCTCACAAAGACTTCAAATTCGAATTTCCTTAACTAATTAACTCAACTGAATTAATTAATTAATATTTCCAACTGCTGTTAAGACCAAAATTAATTTTACTTCCTATAGATAGAATAGGGACTGCTATAAATAGGAAGGGACCCAGAAATGTTATTTTTAGAACTTTCTATTTTTAGCAGTTTCACCTCTCACCCAATGTGGCCAATGACCTCACTGGCCAAACTGCTATTTTTAGGCATGTTATTTTTATACATGTTATTTTTAGCACATTCTAAATTTAGCATTTCTTGTTGCACACTTTTCAACATATCATTCAAGCTCACAAAGTGCTCCACTCTTTAAAAAGCAATAAGCAGACAGGCATGATCATGCAACTTGATCTTGAAAAGGCTTATGACAACCTTAGTTGGGCATACATCAGGGAAGTTCTAAAAGCATATGGCTTTGACCATAACTAGATAAGATGGGTAATGACCCTCGTTACCACCTCAAGCTTTTCAATACTACTGAATGGCTTACCATCCAAAACCTTCAAGCCTACAAGAGGTCTTAGACAAGGAGATCCACTCTCACCCTTCCTCTTTATTCTAATGATGGAAGGGCTAGGAAATGCGATCAAATCTGCCAAAGTAGAAGGCAAAATTCAGGGGCTCAAACTCACCATGAATGGGGATGCTTTGACCCATCAATAATTTGTGGATGACACCATGCTGCAGGGTACACATACGGTCAAAGAAGCTCTTGCCTTCAAACAAATTCTGAAAGACTTTGCTATGGCTACAGGTACTGAGGTAAGCCTTACCAAATCAAAGATTTTCTTTTTTAATACTGATATTGCTATACAGAGAAACCTCACCATAATTCCAGGTTTTCAAAGAGAAATACTACCCTCCAAATATCTGAGAGTTCCTCTAACAAACAAACCTCTAAGCAAGATAGTTTGGGAGCCTGTTATTGATAGACTTTAGGACAGAATCCGGAAATGGACAAACGGGTCTTTGAATTTGGCAAGAAAACTAGTGCTTACTAAAGGCATCCTACAAATTGTTCCTATTTTCATGTTTTCAGCACTCCCAGCTCCTAAAGAAGCTATGCAACACATTAGAAATATTCAAAGAGATTTTATTTGGGGCAAAGGGGAAGAAAAAAAAAGAAATGGGCTCTGGTAGCTTGGGAAAAGATATGTAAACCTGAGACACATGGAGGTTTCAGACTTAATGACCCTGAAATCATAAACAAAGTTTTGGGGGCAAAACTATGGTGGAGATGGCTAAAGGAATCAGGTGCCCCTTGGGCCAAGGTTTGGAAATAGAAATATGCAAACAATTGGCAAGAAAGGGAGCACATCAAAATGTCTAGAATAATCAAAGGATCCCACATCTGGAATAAAGCTTGGGAGAACAAAGCTATTGTTCAAAAACACAGCTTTTGGGAAATCAGAGATGGAAACCTTGCTTGGTTTTGGGAAGATAATTGGCAATAGGAACCAAAACTACCAAGAGAAAATTTTGACAATCTCAAGAAGGATACTGATGACAAAGGGTTACATAGGGTAAATGACTTCTAGGAGCAGGAGATAAACGAAGGAAAATGGAGAGTATGGAAGAATCTGATTTACAGTGAGGACTCTCCATTGAAGGCCCAGGTAGAAGCTCTCACAGCTATCTTGGAATAGAGCAGTATTCTAATCTCAACATCTTTAGACCAAATGAGATGGGGCAAAAACAATGAAGGGAACTTTAACCTTAAAGAGGTCAAGCAAATAGCCATTGGGATTGACTTTACAAACCTTGATACGATTTGGAAGGACTTATGGAAGAATCAAATTTTGGATGAAAATCAAACTATTCATGTGGTTGGCGCAACATAAAAAGATTCTAACTTGGGAAAACTTGCAGAAGGGAGGGATAATTGGTCCATCAAGATGTCAGCTTTGCTATTTACAAGAAGAAACTATGGAACACCTTCTCAACCTATGCCTATTCACCTCCACTCTATGGAATTGGGTAGCTTCAATCTTTAGACATTCAGACAGGGACATTGGCAGCATCAAAAGCACTTTGAGGAATTGAAGGGGTAATTTCTCTACAAATGAAATAATCAGCAAAGCTTTGGAACTGGTTCCTGGCTTTCTAATTTGGGATGTATGGAAAGAGCGCAACAATAGAATTTTCAAGAACATGAGTCATTCTGTCCAGAGCATTATGGATCAGATCATAGGACAGCTCAAAGAGACTCTAGGAAGCCTTATAAACCCCCCCCCCTGAGAACCAACCTCATGAATAGGACAGGCAGATTCTGCTTCAGTTGGGCCTTCAGGGGCTCTTCCCCCAGGGAATAACCAAGAATGTAAATAATGTATTAGCTGATAAGGATCTCTGGCAACCCCACCCATTGGTTTTATGAAGTGCAATATAGACGGGGCCTCAAAAGGAAACCCTGGCATTGCTGGGTATGGAGGAGTAATAAGAGATGACAAGGGTTTAATAAAAGCCATCTTTCACAGTCATCTGGGTAAAGCCCTGGAGGAATGCCTAGAAATCCTAAAGGACTCAAACTTACATAATACCATTATTGAAGCTGATTCTGAACTGATAATCAACCCAGTAAAGAAAATTTGCAATGGCACAGTGCTAGACAAAGTTTGAAATGCTGGAGATTACTGCAAGTCTATCAACTTATTCAATCCCACCTATGCACCATGAGAACCCTTAGTTTCATTCATGTGCAAAGAACAACCAACAGGTCAGTGGATATTATGGCTAATGAAGGTGTTCTATGTGCCAAAAACAATAAAATATATAAATGGTCAGAGACTGCTCAAGGTCAATTGAGGGATGAGTGCCACAAACAGGCAACATTAGACAGGGAGATCTGCCTGAACACAGGAAAAAGCGGGATGATTTATAAGCAAAGTGTTCTTCATGTACAGAGGACTTTGAGTCGACATGAGGAAAAAGTATGAGTAGGAGGTCAAGAGTGAAACTAGGGGTTTACTCTGGTTACCAGGCGGGAAATGGACACAAAAATCTATAGTTATAAGCTTCTCGAGCGGGAAACTTATTATAGAACAAGTCTTAAAGAAAACATTAACGGTATCCTTCTATTATTTGGCACCGAAGATCCTCATTAAAGAGTGGGTAGGTCAGTGTAATCGTGGAAATACAGTGCATTTCACACGGCAAACTGCTCATTGGTTAACCTTCCAATCGGACCCGAAATGCGATTAATAATGGTCTCTATAAGAGCTTTGGGTCCGCAATTGGTGTTAATTTCCATGCTAATCGTGAGCTTCATCAGGATTCGCTCACATCTCGTGGATTTTGGGCGGATAAAAAGCTCGTGGGTTATCTCCCCAGGCGGACCCGATATGACTTTAGAGATGGTTTTGAGATCTTATCAGGTCTGTTTAGTGTGACAAAGAGTGTGCTAGATGAGCTCCCAAAATCACCCCTCGACCGTTAGATCTTTGGAAATGGATCACATGGTCGACGGTGGTTGGTAAAGTGTTGTGGACCCTTGGTCCGGCTTGCGAGACTATGGCACGATTTCTTAGGTTTGGTGGGGCCCAATTTTCTTGTGGGCCACAGTGCCGTGGGTTGTAATATATTTTTGTAAATTTTTTGTTCAGTGAAATAGAAGGAAATACTCTTGCTTAAGCAAAAAAAGATAGTTGACCTAAGGTTAAGTCACATGCTCAATTGGCTCCTTTGGCTAAAAAAGAAACATGTTGTCCCTCATACTTACACTACCATGAAAAATAGCAACACACGTTGTAATCAAATAATCAGCTTGGATTTATGATTTTGTTGAGAATTTGTAACCACCTAGACGTAGTCCAATGAAAATTATACTAACCTTGTCATTCCCATATTCAGAACCAAGAATGTGGAGGATGATATAATTGGTCATTTTATTTAGTGTGGATTTAAGCATCACCATGTAAGATACTAGGTTAAGGTGTTTTTAAGGCTAGGCATTTTGAGGCATCTTTCTATTTTTTCAAGAAATTCCATCTAATCAATTATTCTATCAAGGAAGAGCCCTATGCAATATTCTCAAGTATGTGATGGTATGATCCTCCTTTACAAGAGAGATGAGTTGTTGAGGTAAGGGAAAGGAAAATGGAATTTGATATTTTGGAAGTCAATCTTTTCTTGTTAGGATATTATATGGATATTACTAAGTTGTACAAGTTTGACAACTTTGTGTCATTAGTTTTTGTTGCTCATAGCAATGACTTGAGCAAACTTTGGCATGAGCAGTTTGGTCATCTAAACTATCACTCATTGTAACAACTATATAATCAAATATGGTGAATCGTCTTCCTATTATTTCTTACAAATATGGTGTTTGTACCATTTGTGTTCTCAACAAACAATATCGAAACAATTTTGACAAATGTGCCTCTTGGCATGTCTCATCCCATTTGCAACTTATTCACAGTGGTTTGTGTGGTCCACTTTCTTCTCCATCTTTCTCTAGGTGCAAGTGCTTCTTAAATTTGATTAATGGCTTCTCTATGCACACTTGGTTTATTTCTTAAATCTTTAAAGTAAATTTTTTGACGCGTTTTTGGCCTGTAGTCGAGAAAAAATATGGACATCAATTATAGAGGTTAAGAACACATAATGGAAATGAATATGTGGATAACAAATTTACAACTTATTGTGTTGCATAAGCATTCAAATGCAACATACTATTCCATATACACCATAGAAAAATGGCGTTGCTGGGAGAAAGAATCACATATTAAAGGAATGGTCATTTGTATGATCTAATTTATCAGATCAAGTCTTCATTATTGGGAAAAAACCATCAGTTGTGCCAATTGCATGGTAAATCACACTCATGCTCCCACAAAAATATAACACCATAAGAAGCATGGAGTAAAACTAAACATATTTAAGTCACTTCCATATGTTTGGTAGCAAAACATGCACTCACATTCCTAATGATAAAAGGAAAGCATTAAAGCCTCAAAGTGAGTAGTGCATTTTTGTTGGATATTTTGAAGATGTAAGCAATTATAAACTTCTTCAACCTCATTCCATTGAAATGTTTATTACAAGAGATGTTAAGTGTGATGAAAATCACTTAGCCTACAAACATAATTTGGTGTTTGTCCCATCTTGACCTACAAGCCATTTTTTCTTTTGCATCATCTTCTAATCATATTATGGTTTTTTCTTCAAATGTTGATATGAGGTGTTGTAGCGGTTGCAACACCCTCAAAAATTTTGGCCTACGCTCAAATTTTGGAGCCTATTGTGGATCCTATGATCGGTCGTTGCTTAGTCACTCATTGGTCAGTTGATGATTTCAAGATCCCTTCTTGGATCTCAAAAGTCGTTTACACTTTTATCTTATATAGCAAGTGTCATCCTCGGGCATGGGAATTATCACATATCATGCAAAGGGGAGCTTTGGTTGGATTCAAAGGGAAAGCTTTTTGAAAATAAGTTGTCCTCATCATATAGACATGTTCTGCACTAATTTCCAAAGTTTCACGCACTATTACACAAAGTGTCGTCATTATCCTCCCAAAGTCTATTGTCGAATCCGCACTTGTTGTAAGTTGCCACAAAGGTTGTTGCATTAACCAAAGTATGTTTTCATATGTTCTGTATGATCTACATTGTGTCACCAAGTGTCCAAGTGTGTGGTCATAGTCAAGTTCTATCACTGTTCACATCAAATCCATTGATCCCACACTTAGCCAAAATCTGGAGGATTCCTAGCAACCTAGATCATCCAGCCTTCTTAAACTGTGCACTTCATATCTTCAACCTTCAAGCTTTTCCTTTTCCAGTTGGAACTATGCAATAAGTAGAAAACACAACCTCCCTTGGCCTCCAAAACTATGCATATGCTTCCTCTAGTGTCCTTCCCTCAGTCGGAGCTCACTGCCTCCAGAAACAACACAGTTTTGTTCCTCAAGCATCTCAGCTGCCTAGTCCCCCTTGCCTCTTGAAATTGTGCAACTTGTCTTCCCAGGGCCCCATCCCACAACGACCACTACCTACTTGAACTACACAATTTTGTCCCTCGGTGGGCATTGCAGAAAATTTTCCCTCAGTGAGGACTGTTGAGCTTCAAACCTGCACTCATTTACCCATCCTCCCAATAGCCTTTTCCTACTCATTTCCTTCTTTTGTCATCATTTCCTTCATCAACTTGTTCAATTCATTGCATTATAGGACTTTTTAACATAATTTGCTAATTGTGCTAATGATTGACTGTTGGTTTAGATTTTTGGTTCAAGTGCTGCAATTCTGCAGCTGATACAGGATTTCCGCAGCCGATCCCAGATTCCGCAGCCATTTTCTTGTTTGCTATGATCCAGGTGTCCTCCAGAGGAAAGAGCCACATGGGCAAGTTTGTATGATTGTGTACATGGTGCGTGTGCTGTCAGCTCAGCCAAACTGGCCATCTACACCTCTGGTCAACGTGGAGGTAACTCTGGTCAAACGGCAAGGTTGCAAACGGTGGCACGGCTCTGCGTGTTCAGTTGGAGCACGTAAGTCACAACTGGCCTCTTCTTTAGCCACGAAGACTGCAGGGGACAAGAATCCAACAACATGATTTATTAACCATGATGACCGTTCCCTAAATCCGAGCACGGTGCTGCTGAACGTGTCTTTTGCCTAGTTGTTAGTTAGCTTAGTTTACGCACAGAACAGTTTGTGTTCTTGCTATAAATAAAGCGTTTCTACACGCTGATTAGTTAGTTTTTGGGAAGTTAATCTTTTGTTGCTGTAAACTCTGTTTTAAAGACTCTTTTATATAGCGTTTACGCTCTCCACTGTGTTTTATTATGTGCTGATTTAATTCCAAGAAGACAGTTCTGTTCTTACCTGCGTAGCTGATCTTTTAATTGGTTGAAGTGGATGGAGGGCCCCTGTCTGCTACAACCATTGTACAATAGCTTTTAAATTTACTTTCCTGCATTCCTTTTTCTTTAATTCACCATGTATATTAATGTACAATTTTGAATTACGCTGCTTTATGTTTCTATACTTTTCATGACTGATCAGTGTGTGTTTTTACAGCTTTGTTAGGAGCCCGAGACAGTGTGTGCTTTTCCTTCTTTTTAACACTAGTGGCATCTGAAGTTGTCTTATCTAAATTGCTGACTTTCGCTTTGATTTTCATTAGTTTCCTTGCTTAGTTAGTTTCCTTACTTAGTTTACTTTATCAAGTTTTGTCAAGTTGCTAATCTCTTGATGGTTCTTTTTTATCATAATTCACTAACTTTTATGGGACCAAAACATCATTTAATTGCAGCTTGGTTTATTTAGTTTTAGACTCATATTGCTAATTCACTCCTAACTCTTTTTCACATGATCATTTTAGCTAAAGGCAGAATGTTAAGGGAGAATTAAGTAGTGTGATTTGTCACTTAATTTTTCCATTGCTTTAGATTCAATAGAAAAGTTAGAGTAGTGTTCTTGCTTTCAACTGAGTTAATATAGATGTCATTTTCATTCCTATCAGCAGTAAAGGTATTGGACTAGTGCCATGGGTCTTTTTGTTTGATGCTTTACTTTCATTCAAAGCTTTAATTCCATTTCAAGTTATTGTTCAAGTTTTCTCTTTAAAATTCAAGAAGCATTTAGAAATCACCACATACACACACATTCACTCACTTGTTTATAATTTCATCACATCACATTAGGAAGATAAGTTAGACATAAACTAAAAACGACAAAAAGAACTAGAAAAGGTTGCTTAAGTATCTATTGTACGCTTCACTTCATCAGCTTACGAGCCCCGGGTTGACAATTTATGCTAGCAATTTAGACAACACTAAATTGACCAAACATTTTGGCGCCGTTGCCGGGGAAGTGAAAATTGGGTAGCCAATTCTAAAAAAAAAACAAGAAAATTTCAAGAAAGGAAAATTAATAACCTCTCAAAGTATGCTCTCCTCTTGCACCTAGAGTGATCTAGAGGATCAGAAAAGAGAAAGTTATTGGTTTAATAATTCCTTCAGTATGCTCTCTTCTTGCACCTAGAGTGACCTGGAAGATCAGAAAGAGAATTATTACCCTGACTTGAAGGAAAATAAAAAATGACATGCATAGAGCTAGAGATTCTAGGGGAAGGTTTTTAGCTGGAGCCAGAAGTTTGATTTTCACAACTCCATCCACTTCAAGAAATAGGCAAGAGACACCTTCATCATCTCCAACTCATACTCCTAGCTCTAGGATTCCTGGAATCCAAGAGGCAGTAGTTGACTCTCCCATACCATCTATTGAATCCGAAGGAGATTCTTTCCTTTCTTCTACAGGGAGACAGATTGTAATTGAAGAAATAGAATCACCTGAGGAAGAAGGAGAAATTCCTCCTCATTCACCCTTGGTAGAGGAACCAGAGAACTTTGAGGTCTCTGAAGAAACTACCATGGCAGAAGAAAGAGAAACTGGACTTGGAGGAGGTAGAGGTAGAGGTAGAGGTGGAGGAGGAAATAATGGAGGAGGTAGAGGTAACAATGGAGGAAATAGGAATGGAGATGATTCATTTGGATTTCCATAGTCGATGATGATGACTCCCGAGCCACAATGAAAAACATTTCTCCATCTGTCCTCCCAAACATTCATGGGTCAAGAAATGAGGACCCTGAGGCATTTCTATTTGAGTTTGAGGTCGTATGTCGAACTTATGATTATATGGAAGACGCTCAAAAACTCAAACTGTTCCCTTCAAAATTGAAAGGGGCAGCATTGAAATGGTTCATGGGATTACTCACTCAATCCATTAGGTCTTGGAATGATATGAAACAAACATTTTTGGATAGGTATATGGACTATTGTATGCCCACCAATCACAAGGATGAGGTATTCAAGATGGTACAAAAAGAAGATGAAAATTTGGAGGATTTACTTGAAAGATTTCAATATAATCTAAAAAGAGCAAAAATGAGTAACTTGGATGAGGAAACCTTAAAATCCCTTCTATTAAAAGCCATTAGAGATGAATGGATAGATATTTTGAACATGATGGGAAAAGGAGACATATCTCAACTTCCACTTCATGATATAGCAGAACTATGTGTTCATCTCTCACGGGGAAAGAATAAAACTCAAAAAGGGCCTAGAGATCCTTCTCTCCTCAGAGCAAACAAATCTGCAACTGGATCAATAAGTAGGGCTGAGATAGGCAATATGCTTGATGAATTCAAAACTGATATCTTAGGAAGTCTTAGTGAGCAACTAGACACTCTTAATATCCATAATAAACAACAAGCAGAAGCTGAAGCTTTAGCTATCTTTTGCCCAAAGTGTAGAAAGAAACATGCTCTAAGGGATTGTCCCTTGGATGCAAAGGTTGTAGAAACATGTGTGATCTATTCAGAGAATCATGAAACCAAGGATTGTCCTTCAATTCCTGGTCTCAAAGCTGTCTTTCAGGAAGATCCAAGTACCATTGAATCTCTCTGTTTTGTTGCAAGGAGACCTTGGCAGGGGCAACAAAATCAAGCGTTTAACAACCCTATGAGTTTTCAACCTCCACCAAATTGGAATCCTTGGCAACAACCTTGGTCCCAACCTCAAAATTCTTTTCAAGCATGGATCCAAGGTATGCAGAATCCTTATGGGAGATTTGCTCAATTTTACCAATATCCTCCATCTTTTCAAAATCAGCAAGTTCCACAATTTCCAAATCAAAATCCACAATTATCATTGCCATTTCCACAACAACAGCAATCCTCTCAACAACATTCAAATTCTCAACTCTTGCTTCAACAAAAGTCAAATCAACTTCCTTCTCAGCCATTGCCGAACCCCAATAATAAAAACCCTCAAAATGCTTTCATGATGGAAGGTCTACAATTTCAATTTCCTGCCTATATGATCGCTCCTCTTAATGATGTACAACTTAGATCAGGTAGAGTTCTGGATAAACCTTTTTATAGATGTTCAAAAAAAAAGCATTTCTGAGGAAGATTCTCTTGTAGCCAATAAGGGTTCTGAAGCGTCTCTTCAAAACCCAAGCACTCAAAAAGGAAAAGAAAAAGAGTTAACCCCCACAACTCCTATAGTTGAGCAACCTGCATCTTCATCCACACCTCCTTTTCCTGAAAGGTTACAAATTGACAAAGGAGTGGAAAAAAAAATCTTGTTGCCTGACTATGACTTTCTAGATGAATTTAAGAATGTTTGTATCAAGATTCCCTTGTTACAAGCCATTAAAGAAATTCCCATTCTAGCAAAGACAATAAAGGAGTTAAGTCTTAAAAGACCAGGAAGGAAACCAAGGAATACCAGAAAAATCCACCTGGTAGGAAAGATTGCAGATATCATGATGGGAAAAGTTACCATGTAGAAGTATGTAGACCCTGGTAGTCCAATTGTTAAAACAACTATCAATGGGGTAGAAATTCCAAACACTTTGATTGATTTAGGGGCTGCTATCAACATTATGAGTAGGCAGACTATGGAACAGCTAAAACTTCCTAATCTTCTCTTTGCACCTACTTTATTGCAACTTACGGATCGCTCAATTATTAAACCAGATGGTGTATTAGAAGACATTTCAGTCTCCTTAGACTCTTGGGAATATCCAGTGGATTTTATGATTTTAACCCCCAAGAGTAATTTAGGTGGACATCCTCTTATTTAGGAAGACCTTGGCTAGCCACAACTGATGCTTTCATAAGTTGTAGGTCAGGGGATATGTACATTTTTTACGGTAATTCGACAAAGAAGTTTAATCTGTATCCTCCAGCAAAAGCAATCACAGAAATAGGAGATAATGAGTGGGTTGACGATGAAGATACTATACAACCTGTCTTTACCATTTCTGAGATTAGTGAAGATAGTCAAATTCTGAACACATTAGAAAATTTTGAACCATCTTCAGAATATGACTCCACACAATTTCAATTGGATTCTGACATAGAGTGTCTATCATCTAGACAAATGTATCTTTTCTCTATGGAAGATTTTGGTAGTTCTACCATTGAGATATTTCCAGGAAAAACGTTAAATATCAACAAAAACTTGGAAAAATCACAACAGGAGGAGCTAACCAGAATCTTGCAAAAACACTCCACTGCATTTGCATGGGAGTATACTGATATGAAAGGTATTGATC
>APFE031023530.1:214367-231574 GCA_000404065.3 Pinus taeda | reverse complement strand
TCACCTTTGAAGCAAATCTCCCAAGTCAAAGAGGTCTCTCTCTCACACATAAGGCAACAAACTCATGACCTTCCTCAAGCTCAAAGCAATCCTCACAACACACCAAATGCCTACAAAGAGCAGCACTAATGCACTAAGAATTCCTCAATCAAAGTCTATATGTTCCAAACTAGCTGCTCATGGGCAATGGAGGAGGCTTATAAAGGAGAAGGAGTCTCCATGAATAGGTAAAGGATGAGCTTTCCCCCAAGATAAGTGGATGGTCAGTCGAACAGAAATGCCAGAGAAAGGATGGCGACCTCAACAATGCTAACAACCAAGTCTGGAGTGATTTGGAAGGTTGGCTGTTAGAACAAATTCGCCTAAACAGGATCAGTGCGGGTGCAAAACTGGGCTGGCGCGCTGGCATCGCAGATCAACTATAGAGGAGGTCTGGTTAGCGCTTAAGGACACGAGCGGAGGGTGCGCTGTCCGTAAAATTGGACCAACGCGGAAAACACGTGTGCTTCCGCGCTGGCAGCGCATCAAATACACTAGCCTCCGCTGGTCAGCGCGGTTATTTAATGAACAGACGCGATGATTCAATTAACTTAGGCAAAGAGGTTTTTTTAGCCATTTCAGGGAGCATGAGCTTAGGTGAATGTGGTTTTATAGCACAGTAGGGAGATTGACATGATGGCAGTGACATTTTACTGTGTAACAGTCACCTTTCAATATATACAAATTTCTCGGGGTTCTTGTTCCTTTTATTATGGTCTTTCCCATGTCAAGTTCATGAACCACACATTCTTTCGATTAGAATACCACCTCATTTCCTTGTTCACACATTTGGATAACACTCAATAAGTTATGATTTAATCCATTAACATACATAACATTGCCATCTTTAACATATTCTTTTAGAAAAACAAAACCTTTACCCTTAATGATAGCAGGTGAGTCATTTCCAAAATTGACATTCTTTTCTTTCTCTAAAGAATTGTATGAAATAAGTTTATCTTTATCTCCTATCATGTGTTTTGAGCATCCAATATCAATGTACCATTGATTTTGTTGTCCTCTTTCAAACAATTCTATGCCACAAGTTTTAGACTATAACTCCTTCATTTTCCATACCATAGAATTTGTTGATATTTTCTCTTTTTGAGATGTTGGTTGTAATTTTCTCTTGCATTCATATTCTTCATGTTCAAATTTATTGCAAAATGAGCATTACATTTCATCGATAAGAGGTGAGAATTTATTTTAAGTGTTCTTCTTGACTCCTGTCTCATTCCTTTGTTTTCTTGCTTCTCTTGTCATGATGGTTTTGTATGCAACACATTGAGCAACCTTATGACCAAAATTATGACATGAGAAATATTGTCGACTAAAGAAGAAATTTATGTGATCATAGAATCTTCTATTGTTTTTTACCTTTTGACTGGTGCTTCTGTTGTTTTTCCTCCTTGGATTAGAGTGAACATGATTTACCTGTGGAATGCCTTTATTCTTTTGCTGAGGACTGAAGCCTTGTTGACTAGTTTTTGTTGCATTTAGATAGCTTCCAGTGGTGGCTGAAGACTTTTTTGTTTAAGATGTTTCTCCAGTGTATCCAAGACCTGTATTCATAAGAGGAGAGCATTGTACCTTGATAATTTCACCAAGGTTTAAGCTCCTTTAGCAAATCTAATATTCAGAGTTTTTATTTTCTCAAGTTCCTTTCTTAGACTTACTACTTCACGTTCTAACTTCTCATTATGCTTTTCCTTTTCTATGAGTTGATGCTTCAACTTATCTATGGCTACTTTGTTTTCTTCCAAGCAAATTTTGAGTTGAGAAATTTCTTCAAAGAAATCTCTTTCCTCTAAATCATCCACAAATTTATCATTAGACTCATTAGTCCTTTTCTCAAAAGCCATGAATAATTTAAGATCTTGATCAGATTCTCCTTCTTCACTAAGTTAGGTCCCTGTACTACTAGTGTAACCCTTTATTGTTATTAGTACAACCCCCTTATTATATCATTGTGCCCATGTAGTCCCCATATTGTTATTTTTGTGCCCCATTGAAGCCCACTATTGTTTTTATTGTTATGTCGGCTCTGATTATATTATGACCCCTTAGACTCCTATATATAGGAAGGAGGTCTTGTCATTTGTATCATCCAAGAATTGTTCATTTGTGTAATGTAAAGGAGGTTTCCCCCTCGAAGAGGCTAGTTTATAAGGTGTTGATCTATCTTTTCCTAACATTTGGTATCAGAGTTGGTTTCCTAACATTTGGTATCAGAGCTTTGGATTCTAGGGTTTTGCTACTCCAAACATGTCGTCGTGGTATTTTCACTATAAACTTTTTTTTTGCAACTTTTCAGAAGCTAAAAAAAACCCATTTGAGCCAAAAAAATTTTGACCTTCAGCTCCAAATTTCGGAGCTTGTCTCGCTAGATTTTCAGAGATATGATCTGCAGAAGTTAGGGTTTTTGCAGACGCCCAAATTACATTCCAAATAGGTGACCTGCGGAAAATCATCATAACTTTTGTTCTGAGCATCAGATTGAAATTTCGTAAGGAGTTTCAGAAAGAGTACGGCCTGCACTTTTCTGTATATTAGTTTTAGGTACTAAGATTGAAACAGTGACACTTGGAACTTCATACAAGTGAGCTCTACTGAACTAGTCTATGATCAGGTCATCGTGGGAGATTTGATATAACTCTTCCTTGCAGAATCCAATATTGATCAGAGTTGCGGGGTTAGAAAAAGAACCCATAGGGATACTACAACATGTAATTTAAGAACTTGAAGATATGAAATTACAGAGTTACAGTCGTTTCAAGTTCGAGCTCCTAAAATCAAGAAAATGCGTCATGAGGAAGTTTGATGGCAAGGATTTGGTAAATTGGATACTACAGATGGAGAAAAATTTTGATCTACATGAGGTGCAACTATTACAAAAGGTAAGTATTGCATCTTCATATTTAGAACCAGATCAATTTTTATGGTATAAAGGGATTTTTTTTCTCGTAAAGCACTTGTTACGTGGTCAATTTTCACGGAGGAAATGATAGCACATTATGAGGATATAAAGAGCAACACCTTCTTTAGCCACTTGATAAATATCAAACAAAAGTGTTCAATGACAGAGCACATTGAGGACTTTCAAAAATTGAATATAAGGGAAAATGATATCCCCAAGAAGCAAAGGATTGATGTTTCCATATGGAATTTAAAGGATAACATTCAACATGAGGTTCATCTTTGGGAACCTGATTTATTGGAGAAGGCATTCAGGTTGGCAAGAAAAGTGGAAAGAAAAATTATGGAAACAAGGAAGTCTACGTCTCACAACTATAAAGAAAAATCATATTGGAACCTGGAGCAGTCATAGAAACAAGAATCCAACAGCTACAAAATCAATCAATTTCAGAGTATCTCATCAAGTGGAAGAACTTACCCATCGAGTAGTCCACATGGGAGGACAAGAATTTTATACAGAAGTATCAAGAACTACTCAAGCATTGAGGACAACACCTTTTGAAGGAGAGGGGAATGTTAGGTCCTAATACTACTAGTGTAACCCCTTCAAAAACAAAAAATTTTGGTAACCTCCTTCCACAATTTCCAAAACATCTGCTCCAAGGGACTGAAGATAGGATCTGGTTCTTGTCTTCCAATATATTAAATTATTTCCATTGAAGCATGGTGGTCTGGTAGATGTCATTCCGTCTTGATTTCTCATCTTGGGAGATCTTCTTTCAAGCGATCAAGCTTCTTCTGAAGGACCTGCTCCGATACCAATTGTTGGGAAAACTACTGAGAGGGGGGGGTGAATTAGTATTTTTAAAAACTCACAATAATAATTTTCTTTTCTGAAATATGTACATGACTTTATTGAACCCAACTTGCGTATGTACGTGATTGTTGTAAAAGAAACTAGCGTATGCTTAGTAAACTTGTAAAACAACTAATTCTTTATTTGTTAAAATTAAATCAGGCATTTGATAAGCAATAAGAAGGTGTAGTAAGAACATAATAAAATATCACACATAAGCAATACACATGAACACCAAGATTTAAGGTGGAAATCCAATGTGGGAGAAAACCACCGTTGTTGTCATCTCAGTATCAAAATTATTAATATCAAAGACTTCTTACATTATTGTACTGGTTCAAACTCATGCCAATACGCAGAGACCCACCCGATGAAGGATACAACCTTCATTCGTTATCTAGATCCTACTGAAAGGGAGCTCCAACCCTGATCTGATTACCAGCTACCACTAGCAAGAAGCTTCAACTTCCTCACTGAAGACTCCAACCCTCAGCAACATCCATGGACCACGTTCCATAAATTTTCACACTGGATCCACCTGCTTTAATACATCACAAATTGTAGATCAACTGAAGCAAACACCAACTTAATTCAAACAGAACAATGAGATCACTGTAACCATAACATATAACTAAACTCAGAATACTGCATCAACACACAGAATCAACACACATGTATACACTACTTTAGTTAAGGCAACCCGGGTGTATACACGCTTTTATGTAGAGAATACAAATCTCAATATACTAAAAACTTGTTATTCTGAATCAGACATAGAGTTGACCAGAGTTATTCTGAAATACTCTATTAGCTTACAAAACCCTCATATAGTTAGCAACATCAATAATCTTTTCAACCAATCACTGTGTAAGAAAATTCAACTTCATCATTCAATAAGTTATACTTCAAACATTATCACTCAACCCAGATCAACATGAGGACATCATTGAAGAACAACAAAGATACAAAAACACTAATTAGGTTGATCAATCATTTATGAACATAAACGCTTCCTTTATACATGCGACTTTGAAGAAACAAACCCACGTGTATACACGAATTAACTGAGACCAACTTGTGTACATATCTTCAAATTTTGACCTAAAATTGCACAGCTCTTCATAGCTTCAGAAAGACCTAGATCATAATATTCAGAGATAAAAACATGTGTCAATACTTAGATCTAGTCAATCCATGAACAAATCATACAATGGAAATTCATTTCAGGTCTCATGACCCTGATCCATCATTGTATTCATCGGTGCATAATTATTTCATATCTATGTGTCAACTATGGCCCTTACAATGCAACTATACTTCAGATTGAAGTATTTATCAAAAACCCTTTTACATCCACATTTAGCACTTTGATCTTCACCTCCTTATAGAGTTAGAGCCTTAGACAATACCATGAGTCAAAACTACACTAGTGCCAGTGGTAATATTGGTTGGGATCAAGTAATCATTACTGTGATCAATATTGTGGGCTAACACCATGGTAAGGACCCTTGGTATTCTTAAATTAGTGCACCAGCCTGTATGCAATTTTTCTTCTTTGTACTTGCGCGCATACACGACTTGGCCTTGATAAACCTGCATATAGATATTCAAATATTCACCTTTATCAAAATTCTGATTTTGATTTGTAAACCTTTGTCCCATCATTCTATTATTCTATTCCATCACTATGTCACCTCTGAATTGACCTGTGGATTCATCTAGTTACCATATACTTGTTTTGTTACAAGTGAGTTTCCATCAAAGACAACGCTTGCATCATAATGCCAACAATAATGCTATTGAGTGTTTGGATGATGATGGAGAGAAAAGAATCTTACAGGGTAAGAAGAATCCTACATCAGTGAGAATAGTTATAGCTATGTAGGGAAAGCGCACTAGCAGGAAAGGGTGTGTCTTGTTCAAAGTTCACATTTATAGTGATAAATGTAAGGATGTTGAGGAAGCTGAGGTCTTGAAGAGGTACCCAGTTTTGTAGTAGTTTCAAGATGTATTTTTAATAGAGATCTTAGAGTTACTACCTCATAGGGAAGTGGAATTTTCTATTGAGTTCATTCATGTAGCAGCACAAGCATAAAAGTAACTGTATAGGATGGGCACTCCAAATTTAGTGGAACTGACGTTGTAGTTGAAGGAAATGATTGACAAGGGATACATTGGGCCAAATGTGTGGCTTCGGGGTGCAGCAATATTGTTTGTGAAGAAGGATGGTACTCTCAGGTTAGGTATTGATTACATGCAGTTGAAGAAGGTGATGATCAAGAACATGTACCCTTTTCCGTGGGTTGATGACTTGTTTGATCAGTTGAAGGGAGTATCAGTGTTCTTGAAGATTCATTTGAGATCAGGATACCATCATGTACACATCAAATAAGAGGACATATAGACCACTACTTTCTGGACTAGGTATGGGCATTATGAGTTTGTAGTAGTCCCTTTTGGTTTGACTAATGCTCCAACTACTTTCATGTGTTTAAGGAATAGTAAGTTGGGTCCTTATTTGGACAAGTTTATGATTGTATTTATTGATGATATATTGATATATTCTAAGAATGGGGAAGAGCATGCAGAACACTTAGTAGCAATGTTGAAATTGCTCAGAGAGCATCAAATTTTTATTATTATTATTATTATTATTATTATTTATTTATTTATTTATTTATTTTTATTTTTTTTCGGTTGGTTCACGGATATCCTGGTCAGTGGGTAGCCGCTACGTCCAGGGGGATAAATCTATAGAGTGGACGCCACCTAAAGGGCATCAACACCCCTCGGCCTACTACAGACCTAACCCCAAGAGCTTGTGGGATTCGACCCTGAGACCTCCCATTGGCGAGGCATTGTTTTTTGACCGATTGAGCTAACTCTTGGGGCTCAGAGAGCATCAATTATATGCCAAACTTAATATATATTATTTCTTTTAGTCAGAAGTTCATTACTTGTGGCATGTGGTTTCCAAGGAAGGTATATTAGTGGACCCATAAAAGATCAAAGTTATCATGGAGTGGGAAACTCCTAGGAATGTAGATGGGGTAAGATCATTTATGGTGTTAGTAGGTTATTACAGGTGATTCGTTAATAAATTTTTATGTATTGCCTATCGTATTACATCTTTGTAGCGAAAAGGGAATAAATTTGAATGGATAGAGGAATGTGAAACTAGTTTTGAGTAATTGAAGCAATTGCTTACAAATGCTCCCGTTCTAAAGATTACAGATCCGAACAAAGAGTTTGTGGTATGTGTAGATGCTTATAAGAGAGGACTTGATGGAGTCCTAATGCAAGAAGGACATGTAGTATGATACGAGTCAAAGAAATTGAATGAGCATGAAAAAAACTATGTGACACACGATCTTGAGTTGGTAGCGATCATCCATGCATCGAAGATGTGGAGACGCTATCTTCTTGATAGGAGGTTCATTTTGATGAGTGATCACAATGGATTGAGATACTTGTTCGACCAACTAATCTGAATGCTAGGCAATCTAGGTGGTTGAATATAATTAGTGAGTTTGACATCGAGGTCAAGTACATTAAGGGAAAAGAGAACAAGATTGCAGATGCATTTAGCAGAAGAGTACATGTAAATCACATACCAGTTGTGAGTTCATATGGGACATATTTACAGGATCAAATCTTATAAGTCAGAAAACAGGATGATAGGGCTTAAGCACAAGTTACAAAAACATGGTATAGGTGAATAAGATGTGGACTATCATCTCACGATAGATGGTTTGGTTAGATTTAGGGAATAGATCCATTAGAGAAAGTTTGAGGTAAAAAATGGGCCTCAAAACAAAAATATACAACCAAAATAAACTTTATAAGAACCAATAAGATTCAAGATGATGATTCCAACCATGGGGGATGAGTAACCATTTTTGGAGTAAAAAATTAAAAAGATTAAAAAAAAACTACTTTTTTAAACTCGTATTTTCAACTTATCTCCCTATGATTTTACTCAAATTTTTAGCAGGAGCACTTGTTGGATGCATAATTTAATTCCGCATCCAAGAGGTACCCATATTACATATTTTTGATGGACCCTGCTACACGAAAATTAGAAATACATGAAAAATGTGATTGCAATCACGTTTGTCATGTATTTCTCATTTTTCGTGTAGTATGAAACATGGTTAATCCTTAGATGAAGAATTAAAATATGGATCCAACGAGTGCTCTTACTCAAAATTTGAGTAAAATCATAGCGAGATAAGTTGAAAATATGAGTTGAAAAAATAGTTTTATTTTTTTATTTTTTATTTTTTTTCTCTCTAAAATTTGATGATGTAATCTCATCTAATTTTATTATTTACACTATTATTTTATAATATTCCTTATAAGGTCCATTTTAGACCTCAAAATTTCTCTAATATATGTGTTGGAAAATAGTGAGCTCAAGAAGCTTATCTTGCGAGAATTTCATGTTAAGTCATATTTAGGTCACTCGATATATCAGAAGACATTGAAAATTGTGAATAAGTTCTACTATTGGCCAAATCTAAAGAAAGAGGTGGTTGGGTTCGTCGCAAGGTGTTTGGATTGTCATCAAGTAAAAGAGGAGTGTAAGCATCCAGGTGGCTTATTCCAACTGATTCTGGTTCCAAAGTGGGAATGGGAGGTAATTTCCATTAACTTCATTACAAGTTTGTGTTAATTGGGAAAAATGACCCTTCAACATTCTAAGGGAGACCATCTAGTCAGGAACTTAAAGAAACTCATTTTTCGTTGAAATGGTGGTTCTGAATAGTTCAATTGGGTCCAATTACCCTCTCTCTATCTCTACTAGCTTAAAGTATGACTTTCACCATCCAATAGAGAAGAGGCATCAAATCAACTCTTCTTGTTGATCAGGCAAGAAAGTGATCCTTAAATAGGCTTTATTTCCCAACCAAACCACTCTAAATACTACCCCTATATGAGGGGACTTCTAGAATAAAGAAAGTAGAACTACATGCAAAGTATAATCTAACATGCATCTAATAATAGACCTATCTTGATTGACGGAAGGAGTAATCCTTCTTTCAATCAAGAGAAAGCTAAAAGAAAGGGAAAAGAAACAGAAGCATATTGAAATTAGAATGAGAAAAAGGAAATAGGCAAGGGAAATAGTTCCAATACCTAATCCTTATTTGAGAAAATGTATACAGATAAATGCCCATTAAATAGTTAACAAACATCCAACTGCAAACATCTCCAATTCCTAATAAAACATATGCATAAGAACAAAAAGATTCATGTCACAATACTGAAATAGTTCAAATAAATGACATGTTGAAAACAAGACATCTATAAGATTAAACTGTTAGATAGCTAGCAATTCAAGGAGATAAAGGTCTATCCTTATGAAAGTTCTAGTTTCAAAACTCATTTCTGATTAACCCTAAAATATAGCGTGACCATATTCTAAATGAGCATTTCAGTAAACAATCAAAAATAGTGATGAAAAGCCACATACATACTCATACTCCATAAATACATTTGAAATCCGAAGAACTTATTTTCAATAATAGAACCAACAATAGTGATGTACATCTGATTACAAAAATAAATCTTATTATAAAAATGAATCAATTACATAAAACATCAGAGAATTACAATAGTGCAAGTCCTATGTTGTCTCTAAATCAATTCTGCGTCTACACATGGATCTGATCTCACTACAATAGTCCAAATGAGTCTTAACTCCTTCTATATAAACAAGCTATAAGCTCTAGTATTACTCTACCTCTTTTCTCTCAGATTCAAATCCCCTTTCTCACAATCAGAGATGGGTATTTATACATAGTGGAAATATTAACAATCCCCTCTATTTCTCAACAAATGAGTTAATTACAAGAAACTAAAACAAAATGATTCCTTTGGTTGGGGTTTTGGCCAAATGTAGATGGCCACAGTTGAGAAAAATTGCGCTATTTGGTACGTTCTGATGAGTTTGGTTTTCTTCTAACAGCATAGAATTGCACTTTTCACGGTGAAGTCCAACCTTAGCCTCGTTGTTTCAACAACATCTATCTATTCTTATCCAACGCTATGCCACTTGGTGGGGTTCCTTTGAGAATATTGACTGGATCTATTTATTCTTCTACCTTGGAAGCTTCTTTGTCAAACAAAACCATAATTAGTTGCATATAATGTTTTTACAGCGAAAAACAAATTATAAAAATAAAATGTAAATTAACTTTTCTTATGCCCAACTTCATAACTAAGTGGATTTTTACTTAATGAAAAAGAGGCCGTATAGAATAATGACAAGTGGCAAGAGTTGACTGGTATTAGAGGTAAGCTCATCAGAACTTTTAAAATGAGATAAAACAAAATAGTTGCGATATTCTACGGCTCCAATATGGAGTGGATGCGATATCGTATTCAACTCCCTTTAATAACTTTATTGGCTCCATTATATCAGAGCCTTGTATTAGAGATTTGATATCAGGGGTTTTAAAATTGTTACCATTTAAAAGTTTCGATATACAGGCGGGCACGATATTCTGATTATACCATAGTTAATACGCATATGTCTGACTTATCGAAGCTTGGCAGATATTGTAAGTCGAAGGTTAGAGGGATATGAATATCAGAAGTTGGAGATCGAAGGGAGTGATTATCAGAAGTTGGAGATTGGAGGGAGTGTTGTATCATATTTTTTAAAAGCTTGATGAGTTAAAGATCTTCGATAAGTTTTGACCTTGATGGGAGTGGGAGTAATGATGTGGCAGGTGGGCCCTTTGACAGTTGCTTATAAATTATAGTGGCATTATATAATGTTTGGACTTTGGTTATATGATATGTTTGTTTTAATACTATGAAGTATATAAAAAGGGTTTGCCACATATATATTTCGAATTTAATATGCTCTCCATGCCACTTATAATATTGACCAGGGTTTTGTCATTGGGGAATTCTAAAAGGATTCCTTTGATGTCATAATTTCAATATCTTTGATTATTTAATTTACATAAAAGAAAACCACTTGTTTAATAGTTAAGGTCTAACCTAAAGCCACTTAATTATATCAATCTTGGTCTCAGGGGCCATGTATAAAATATAAATTAATATTTACAATTGAAAATTAATTATTTACAAATAAATAAATTTA
Organism: Pinus taeda; assembly: GCA_000404065.3. Classification (NCBI taxonomy): domain Eukaryota; kingdom Viridiplantae; phylum Streptophyta; class Pinopsida; order Pinales; family Pinaceae; genus Pinus; species Pinus taeda. The sequence goes on along the minus strand of APFE031023530.1, from coordinate 220,646 downwards.
TAAAATAAAAGTGATGTACAATTTATATATTTTAATAGGCCAAGGAAGTGAAAAATATCCAATCTTCAATTAGGTGCCATTTACAAACCAAACAACTAAATGAGATAAAAAAGTTATGATAGGAAGATAGGAACATATTGAACTCATTGAAGCAATCTAAATTCTCAAAATCAGATAGTAATATGACTAACCATTCAATCAAAGGGTCCCCATAACGAGAATCAAGTGAATAATGGGGGGTTGTGTTTTTAACACAAAAATGGCAACACGCTGGGAAGAAACAATTATCTCTAGAAAAAACAATGAAATTCTAAGAAAAAAGAATAAGGTTAAATCAATCAAAGTGTTAGGATTCAAATTTTCAATAAAATCCCCATAACGAATAACAAAGTTTTATCATTTTGTATATCTCTAGTATTGATTATAAGAGTCATGTTTGACAACAATTATTTAATTTATAACCACTTAAACTTAAAAAAGAAGAAGCTTATCATTGTGTTTAGTAAGAAATATGAACTCCCTTTGTCATAGGTAGAGCCACTGCTGTCAGCAGTCATTCATAGCCTCGACATGGTTACCTCTTAGCCCAAAAGAAATGTCAGTATCCCATCTATGTTTAAATATTTCAGAGGAGACATAACTCATTAATAACTCTGAAAACCATTGCCCTATACTGGTAACAAGATATTGACAATGCCATTCACAAGCGTTAATAGTCATGATCAAGTCGTCTCCTGATGAGACCTCTCGTCTTACAGGGAATTGCGATAAGCCATTATCTTAGTTTGGTGACCAGATACAATAATTTCATAAACATCAAGACCCATGATCGTGGTAGGTTGGTTCATTACTGAGACCCCCTATTTTTCAGGTATTTTACACAACTTTTAATTTATACTATGATACTTTTATATTAAATGGGGAGATAAATCTTATCCTTAAGAGATTGGGATGAATTAGAAGAATTAAAAAAAAATAAACTTATTTGTTACTTTTTGTTGCTTTAGCAAGAGCTATTTTATAATATAAGTTGTTGCAATTTTTTTATTATCTCTTATCTAAAAAAGATAAAGAAAAATAAAATAATAAGAGTTTCAAATCTAAATCTAAAAGATAGCAATTTGATGATTACTTTGATATTCTTCCTTTTACCAATGAATTTCATTAACTAAGAGTAAAAATTTCCCATGTCTCAGACCAAAGGTGGGTGGAAAAGGCTCTCCAACTAAAAGGTTGGTAATATCACCAAAATCACACAAAAGGGGATTTTCAAAAGGAAACAAAATGTGATGTCATGAAATCAGATTCGAAGATAGCAGCAAAGAGAAATGCAATCGAATTAAAAAAACAAACCATTGCAAGTAAAATCATAAAATAGAAACAACTCAAATAAGATAAAAGCAATATCCTGACATAAGGAATTTAAGATCTTGTTATGTGTTTTTCAAGTAAAATGTTGTCTTGTTAAATGAGTTTCTTATTCATGATTTTGTTAAAAACTAGCTAATGAAGAGTTGTGATAAAAAATTGGATTTGAGAGCTTAACATGGATTTATTTCCTTAATCAAGACTTGCTTTAAAAACATATCTTGAAAATGATAAGGAAAATGAAAAGTTTAGGAAAAATCCCCAAGTAAGGCTTGAAAAATGCTCCATTTAGCATTGATGTTTATCACAAATGTGTTATTCATAGAAGCTGAATCAAACCAAAACCTACAAAAAGAACAATACAATTATAAGAAAAAAAAACTAAAGCAGAAAAGAATAAATTGAAATAAACACTAACAAATGATAATAAAAATACATACATAGAAGAATTTGATAACAAGTTTACCTCATGGATCTTCATCTTGTTCCATGTATTTCTTATGAATGTTTAAAATCATATTTTTCTTTAATCAATAAAAAGTTAGAAAAAAGAAATCTAATCTATTCCTAATCTTAATGGCTAAGAAGGCATATGACTAAGTATAATCAAACTTCTAGTGAAACCATCTTTTCATCTTTATTTATGCAGATATGAAGACATCCAACATCAGAAACAATAAAATTATAACCAAATCATTGTAAAGAAAAGTCAACCTACAATTTATATCTAAACTTAGCAAAAACTTATTTACAAAATCCTTTCCCTGAATTTCTTCCAAACATTTGCCTATAGGATCATAGAATTTAGGATGTATTTCAACCAATGTTTGAAAGAGATTCAAATAAAGAGGAAACAACAAGCCAACATTAAATGATATGTCTTTAAATATAAAAGGTTGGTGTAAACAATGACTAGCAATATTCCTTTTAAATGAATAAATAAAACATGGATAATAATGTAAAAGATTTCTAGATAGATTACATGGCTGTCCAAAATGTGTTTTTAGTGAGCTTCTAAATATCAACATATGTGAAAAAATCATTTGAAAATTGGAAACGAATTGGCCACTCATAATCATGAAATAGAATCTCAAAATTAGAAGTAGACAATGTTTATGATTGAATTTCTGCAATTGGTTTTCATATATTCTTATTAATGTATTTGATGAGAATCTCATGCTACGAAGCTCATAATGCCAGCGTAATATATGCACAAAATGAAAAATAAAATTGAACAAAGAAAGAAATTGAAACGAATGAGAGAAAGATAATTTGTAATATACATCTATGTTACAAATTATGTTACAACATAGTGGAAGTTTGTTTACAGAGATTTCCTTTTTACAAATGATTATGAATTTAAAAGAATTATTATCCTCAAGATTAATACTGTAAGAAGGTACATTACTATTGTAGGATTGAGAAATCGAAGTTGATTTATAATCATTGAAAACATTATGACTATGAGAGGAAGTGTTTGAATTGCTATCTTTTTCACTTTCAATAACATATTCATTTGAGGATTGGGAATTAATTAAAACAAGTTCTGAAGATGAAGAAGAACCAAGTTCAATATTTTCATTGTCACAGATAACTCTATCAGTGTCTTCCTTGGTATCCGATTCTACTATATAATTATAAGGAAGAGAAATTAAATACTTAAATCAACTAGTTAATTGATGTTCAGGAGGTAAGTCATTGGATTTAAATAACATTAATGTCAATTTAAATTTAACTGAAAATTGCTCCAAGGGATCACCTTTTGTCCTACGTAATTCAAGTAGTTGTTTGCATACCTTTTCGTAGTATCATTGAAAATCCTGAAGGAACATTGCTGCAAACTTATCCCAGCTATGTACTTTGGAAATTGGAAGTGAAAGACACCAGTATTTTTCTTGTCTTGTCAAAATATATGTGAAAATCCTACCATGATCAACCTCATCAATATTTAATTTTTGAGAATTTGAAATGAATTTGAAAAGGTGATTGAAGGCAGAAGAATTACCATTGAAATTTACCTTTGACAATATTTTAAATACCTTGATTGGAGCAGTGTTTGATTGTGATACACTAAAGCATATCTAAGGAGGGTTGTTAGAGGAACCCATAATTCAAAGTTTAAAATTCTGCAATAAACTTTAGCAAACAATTTAAAATAGGCCCTCCTTCTAGTGCCAAAAATGTTGATTGGGAAAAAGGACCCTTCAACATTCTAAGGGAGACCACCAAGTCGGGAACTTAAAGCAACTCCTTTTCCATTGAAACGGTGGTTCTAACTAGTTCAATTGGGTCTAGTTACCCTCTCTCTATGTCTACTAGCTTAAAAGTATGACTTTCACCTACTAATAGAGAAGAGACATCAGATCAACTCTTCTTGATGATTAGGCAAGAAAGTGATCCTTAAGATGATTTTATGGCCTAGCCAAGACACTCTAAAGACTGCCCCTGTATGAGGGGACTTCTAGGATGTAGAAAGTAGAACTAAATGCAAAGTATAATCTAAGATGCATCTAATACTAGACCTATCTTGATTGACGAAAGGACTAGTCCTTCTTTCAATCAAGAAAAATCTAAAAGAAAGGGAAAAGAAATAGAAGCATATCCAAATTGGAATGAGATAAAAGAAATAGGCCAAGGACATAGTTCCAGTACCTAATTATTTGTTTGAGAAAATGCATACAAATAAATGCCCATTAAATAGTTAAAATACGTCCAACTGCAAACATCTCCAATTTCTAATAAAACATATGCATAAGAAAAAAAGGTTCATGTCACAATACTGAAATAGTTCAAATACATGATATGTGGAAAGCAAGACATCTATAAGATTAAAATGTTAGATATCTAGCAACTCAAGCAGATGCAAGTTCTAGTTTCAAAACTCATTTCTGATTAACCCTACAAGATAGCTTGACTAGATTCTAAATGAGCATTTCACTAAATAATCAACAGTAGTGCCGAAAAACCACATACATATTCATACTCTAGAAATTAATTTTAAATATGAAGAATTTAATTTCAATAATAGAGCAAGAAATAGTGATGTACATCTGATTACAAAATAAATCTTATTATAAAAATGAATCAATTACATAAAACATTGGAGAATTATAATAGTGCAGGTCCACTATTGTTATCCGGGAATAGTGTCCACTCGGATGCTGCTATTCCCACTAAGATGGGTGGCTATCTTAGAAACAAACAATCAAAGTCTACTATTGGTTCCTTTTATGAAAATAGATGAGAGGAGGACCAAGAGGGCCAACCTGAGTCTTGCGCTTGATTTCCTCTCCTTCTTGATAGAGTTTCGCCGCTTCTCCTTTGTTTGCCTAGCTTCAAAAGAACCTGTGGAATCACAACAGCATACTACTATGCAAGAAACAAAGATCTAAATTCATAAATAATGCAGGATCATATGTGCATTAACCATATACATGCATATATAAACAAGTACACAAGAATATGGAAGGAAACAAGAATAACTTTATTCAGATGAAAAGTAGCAAGAAGATTACAACCATGTGCTCTGACCCAGCATCATCCTCCAGCTAAGAAGCCCTTCGTCACCTCAAGCAAAGCTAGATCACCCAACATTGTGAATGTACACCAGAATACCAATAGCACTTCTCTATAAGATACAAAATTCCAGCCTCTGGATCTCTCTGATGAGGGATCCATATATAGATGATTACAGAGAGGTGAGTCATCTTTTGGGATCTTGATTAGTGTCTTCTCTCTGATAGTTCCTACTTCCACTTGGAGAATGATGATCTCTTACTCATCCCTAGTCGAAAATGGAGTGGCAAGTGTCAGAGAGGAAGCTTCTAGAAGATTCCATGATCTTCCACCTTGCATTTTTGTCCCTGCCATTTGTCCATCCCCGACCATCGCACCCTACAGAGGAGCAAATGAGTATGCATCGTACCCTATACATTGGGAAGGTGATATGCATCGCACCCTCTGCATTGAGCTTTCAGTATGGTACAGTTTTGACCATTTATGAGCAGTTTTCAGTGGAGAACTTCTGGGAGATGATGTAATCAGTTGACTTTTAGGGACTTAGGAGCCCTCAGTTTATGGACATTTATGATTGGGGTTGAAGTGCCCAAAAATATCTATAACAGTTGCCCCCTAAAGCATGAGGTCGTTAATCTTTCTGATGTCGGGTGAAATGCTTTACTATGAGGATCCAAAGTTTTTCTGAGCTGGGAGGCGACCTGTAATAAGATACAATACAATACATTATTTTGACAACATTTTTTTCATGATCTAGCTGAGGCGGGTATTCCCATGCTCAACTTTATAAATTCATTTTCATGTACATAGGACAGACAATCGTATGCGTGACAGGCTGATGATATGGACCAATCATCGTTTGATTTGGATGATCATCTGTTCGACAATGATGTACACTTGATGTCTTTATATTACTAAATATATCGTAGCCTGGATGGATGAAACTAGATCCGGGGTCTTCCAAACTCGTTCAATCTTCACTCAGAGTACAAGTCGATCCATGTGAAAAATGTTCTGGAGTCGAACATGGAAAGACATCGCCTCATTACCAGCCAATGATGTAAGTTGTTAACAGGCGCGAGAGGAATCACCAATAATGCCAATGACTCTCAAGGTACTACAGTACAATTCACGTGGTGTGAAAAAGGACTTGGCATTGAACACCACGTAAAATCTCTCGGTCGAAGGCCATTGATGTAAACCTGTCGCCGAAAGTGAGAAACTTGCCATTGAGGAATGCAAGCTTCAAAGTACTGAAAGGGTTGTTTCTATGTCAACTTCTTGGATAATGAGCTGATGTCAACAAGAAGTGACCCTTCGCAGGAGGGCCTTAATGAATCCCACATCAACGACACGGAACGAAGCAAATGATTTTGGAGGTGAAAACAATCTGAC
>APFE031023530.1:190453-214347 GCA_000404065.3 Pinus taeda | reverse complement strand
CCAATGGTGAAGACCAGTGAACGGAACAACCCAACCCAGCATGGATGCGGAAGGAAAGTGTCATGTTCAAGAGCGACTTGCTACCAATAAAGTTTCTTCTTGTTTTCTTCCCAATTTTCCCCAGTCATTTATGACTAGTACCTCTCTATTTTTGTCAAGCTTGAGGAGGATAACATATGCTTGTTCTATAATCCGCCCTTCGGGTGAACCTGTCGCTGTATTTTAGCGAGCCTAGCGACAGTGAAACTCGTTCTCGTCCATTTGGACGAGTTTGTCGCTATTAGGTTTTAATGAGTTTAACGACAAAGATAACTCGGTCTATTTCAATTTTAGAGAGTCTGAAAGAAATGGAAAGAAGAATCCAAAGATTATTTTTTGTTGTATAATCCCTTAAGTCCGAAAAAGCGTAAAATAATACAAAAGGGATGAATTTTCGATAGTTTTAATGAGCCAAACAAGACAAGCGCTTGATCTTTTTGTGTAATAATCCCTCAGGTCCAAAAAGATTAAAATTTAGAGGAGGGATAGCACTTTCGATGCCTTTTAACGAGCCGGAGAGGCCAATCGCTCGACAATCTTTTCATATTTTACGAGTTAGGTGAAAAGAGCTTAAAGAAGACTCATTTTCGAGGAACGAGTGATGGTTTCGTAGCTACCAATTGTTAATGGACCAGTCATCTGCTTATAGAATGCAGACTGAGGCGCAAGGTCAGGATCTAGCTGCGGTGATTATGCGTGGTGGGTTCCAGGGCCATGGACAAGGGCGGGGCAGAAAGAGGCAAGGAAGGGGTCGCAGGCAGCTAATCTACTATAATTGCGGGGGACCATGACATTATGCGCGGGATTGTACCAACCCCACTAGAGTTTCGTGAAGTTATTATGAGCAATTCGATCATGAGCTGATAGATTGTCTGACGCTGATAGCACATATTCGTGAAAAAAGGGCAGTGCAACCAACAATGACCCAAAATGTACAAATGATGAGGTTCAAACCTCGCGAGGAAGATCCCAATGTCAACATGGTACTAAGAAGTGGCACGACCATAGGAATGGATAGAAGGAACTTAAGTAAGAAAGACATAGGTGTGGGTAGGGAGACATATCTGGAAGCTTAGGAGAGCTTCGTGGAAGTCTCTACCCCAGGTAGTAGGGATCATCCTAAGCTGGTCAGGGATCCCTCGATGATAACTACCTTTTTAGAGACATGTATAAAATTGCTTCGTGACAACAGGGTAGTTAAGGGCTTACAAGAATTGATAAATAGATGCACAGGATGGAGTGAACCTCACGTAGTTTGAAAGTTAAGAAGACATGCGTCATGGACCGGGAGGGAAATGTGACTCATAGCGCAGATCGACGAGTATAAAATGGACCAGGTCATTTTGGATCTAGGAGTAGATGCCAACATACTGCCTAAATAGACTTGGGAACGCATGGGTAAGCCTACACTACAATCATCCCCTATCCAATTGTGGATGGCAAATCAGCAGAAGGTGCTGCCCATGGGAAGGCTGCAAGGAGTAACGGTAGACCTTGATGGTGTAAGTACTCGGATGTACTTTGAAGTTATCGAAATCATGGATGAAAGTACACCCTATCCTACGTTATTGGGAATAGATTGGGTCATTGACATGAACGGGGTTATCAATTTAAAGAAGTGGACAATGATGCTTGAAACAAAGTCACTTCGTGTAGTCATTCCACTAGATTTGGCTGAAGGACCATGCTACATTGAACCTGTGCGTGATAGAGAAGCAATGATGATGTAGATTGTAGCTGCAGAATGTCTACACAAAGGCAAGATGGGGTCAAGGCAATGGAGGATAGATGAATATCACGAGGCTATGAAGAATCCTGCACTTCCGAGTCAGAGGAGGAAGAAGAGCGGTGGTGCAACAGGTTGAACGGAGTAACTACGCTACATTGCAACATGGTGACTAAATATCTGTACTGCGTGAGGGTCCAAGATTGCAAAATGCCGACGTATGATGGGCTGATAATAATAAATGAATTCCTGACCAAATTTGAAGTCGCAGTACCAGAGCACCAACGGTTTGATGTGTTGAGGTGGGCGTTGCGCGCGACGCCTTTGCGATGGTGGGGAACACATGAAGGGAATTTCGAAGATTGGCGCACCTGCAAGCATATGCTGAAGATCAGATTTGGAAATCCAGAATTATGCCTAATGGAGAAATATGATGGATGTGATGATCTGCGCATGCACCTTACTAGATGGATCAAAGCCTATGGAGAAGAGCCTTAGCCAGAATGGGTACACTTATTTTATCACACCCTGGACGTCATTCCCAAAAACTGGTATACTGAAGTAGAGCTCTAGCACGACATAGGAAAGTGGGATATCTTGTGCGAAGGGTTTTTGTCAACCATCCTCTTTTAAGATCAATGGATGGATCCCATGGATGATGCATTACAACTGGTAAAGGCTGCCATTTTCAAGACACCACTAGAACCAAAAGAAACGGTGCAACCTGACTGGTCACAACAACTGAGTCAAGCTCTTGAATGCTATAATGTCCAGGTAGAAGATGATGAGGACGATCTGTGAAATGTTAATATTTTGGAATCAAAGGGGAGCTGTGAGGTGCATGGACCCGCAATCGAAGATCCAAATATCACGACGCTGTTGAAAACGGGACAAGTCAATATCGGAACAGAAGACGAGCCGAAGTATGCAATGCTTGGGGGCTATTGGGACGACGCCACAATGGAGAAGGTTATTGAATTGCTTCATGAATATCAATATTTATTCCCATCAAAAATCACGGAGCTAAAAGGGATCCTAGGAGACCTGGGAATGATGAAGATAACATTGAAGCCAGACACAAAACTAGTTAAGTAGCGACCCTACCGATTGAACCCAAAATATAAAGCAAATTTTCGCGAAGAACTGGACAAGATGCTGGTAGCAGGAATTATTGAACCAGTCGAGGAGTCAAATTGGGTAAGTACGATGGTTGTGTAGGGGAAGAAACAGAAGGGTGAGATTCATATCTGTGTAGATCTCAGGAAACTCAATGATGCCTGTACACTGTACACTGTACTTTCGAAGCTGAAATGAACATAATGTTTGCAGCAATAAAGTGAGTCTGCCTACTCAACTTTTTCCATCCTACAACTTGCATCTCATTAGCAAAGAATTGCAATAAATCAAAAGAAAAGCATCCTTTTGCAACAAACCTCTTGTGCCTCAATGATTGTCTTGAGGTCCTTTGGGTTAAGGAGAATGCCTTCAACCATTCTTCCTTCTTGTCCTCTCCTAGACTTAGTTATCAGTAGCTTTCCCTTCACCTTTGCAAACTCAAAAAATAGTCAGTTTACAAACAATCAAACAACAAAATCCTTGCTACTGTTTGAACACCTTTCAAGTCAAACAAGCATATAGATTTCTCTGTCAATCAAGCTTTCTGATCTGGTACCACTTGCATCATGATACCACCTGCTCTAGTATAACTTCGGTCTGATATAACCAGCTCTGATACCACCTTATTTGAAGGTGGGATTAATCAACCTGATTCTCTAATACCACCTGATCTGAAATGGGGCACTAAAGGCTTCTTGTTAGCCTACAAGAACCTCTCCCACTCCAAACCTTAAACAATTTCCAAGATCTTGCTTATGATTGATAATTTGCGGAATTAAAAGAACTTGATATAGGAAGATGCTTGTGTTTTCCTTTAACTGCTTAATTGCCTTAAGTTTATTTGCTTAAAATGATATATAAACACACATAACAATAAATGCAACAAATAAACAAACCATAAAGACAACGAGTTTAATTAAGAGTTCACCCTGATATCTTGGGCTATGTCTCCATGAGCTCTAGTCAACTCAACTAGGCTCTTTGGGATTATGGTAAACTTCTTTTACAAGTTCCACACTCAACTTCATTGGTTTAAAATTGAACCTATGGGTTTACAATACCATCTTATCCAACTGGTTGTCCATACTTTGCAGATAGATCTAGGCTTCTCTAGACTAAATTCCTTCAACCAGAGCTCCAGGCTATCTTGAACTCCTGGCTTGCACCAACTCCCTCAGAATTCTTTGACTGTCTCTAGAATTCCTTCTTTTGTCTTCAGCACACATCAGACACCAACAACAGCTTGAACATTTGATCTCTTTTCTGCTCTGAAACTTCAGTATAGCCTCATGACTCTTAGAAGTTTGTTTTGAGCTCTCTAGCTCTGTGGCTCTACCTCCAACCTCTGGTGGCTCTGCCTCTATCAAGCCTCCAACCTCTAGTGGCTCTCTATGAAACCTCGACTCTATGACTCTCTGGCTTTGCAACTCTACTACGGTCAAGCTCTCTGGATCTACAACTTTGCTGTGCCCAGCTCTATGAGGAATCACCCCTTTGCCATCGCCCCCAACCTCTAGTGGCTTCTTTGGCTTTCTCTAGAATTGCGGCTCTGCCTCCAACCTCTGGTGGCTTTGCCTCTATCAAGCCTCCAACCTCTGGTGGCTCTTTGCCCAGTTGCGAGCTCCCTCAAGGGATACCCCTGAAGGGAGACTTTCTCTCTCAAGGGAAAAACATGCTTCTTCACTTGGATCTCTAGCCTTTGAGGAATCCTCCGACTCTACAGCTTCCATCTGTTCCTCTCTGTGCCATCATTCCTCTGTGGCTCTATGGCTTCTTCTACTGCTTTTGGCTCTGCGTCTAGCTCTATGGCTCTGTGGCTCTATGGCTCTGCGTCTGGCCATCTCGCTCTGTGGCTCTGTGTCTTTGCGCTTGGCCCTCTAGCTCTGCATGTTATAACACATCACTATTACAGGAAACACATCATTGTTACAAAATGCCTGCTTACAGCGTGGCATAATGATTTTAGAGCAAGGACAATTTACAAAGGAATCGATAGCCTTTCTTCGGACGAAATCTCAAAAATGACCATACTTCCAATACACAGAGGTATTCAGATTTACACAAGGAAATATGAGCGAAACGACTTACATCAGACTCAAATAATATCAAGTCACATCTATAATCCCTTTCAGGTCTGCACTTTATCACATATGGCATTGGCATGGATCCTTTGTGTTGTGATCCGATCGTCAATCGCATATCACAAGTCATATGTGCATTGGCCCTTGTATTGGGGATTCGCCGATCGTTAATCGGTGATTGCACTATCATAATCGCATGTCAGCATTGTCACATATCGACGCCATCGCATTGGTGTATGTCGCATGTAACAGCCCTTTGTATTGGGGATCCACCGATTGCCGATTGCCAATCGCATCGGTGTATCGCTATCGGCATATCGCATTGTCAACGACCCTTCATATTGGTTCCCCGATCACCAATCGCCGATATCACTAATTGCCGATATCGCATGTTGCAAATGCCATAGGTCTTGGTCCCTTCTCCTTGGGGTTTTGTGCGATGCGATATTGCGATGCAATAATCGCAATTGCATATCGCTGCGTCCTTCAGCTTTCTATCCACTCCTTTGCTTTTCTCCAATGCGATTTCCTTAGAGGGCCTTAAGTCCATTTTTATAAGGAAATTCCTCCTTTTTAAAGGACATTGGGCCAACTTCTTTCTGCAATAACTCCTTTATCCAAAGTCTGTTTTTGCCCATTCAAATTGCATTGGGTTTTGAATGAAAATATCTATACAATGAGATTATTTCCAGGATCATCCTTTGACTTTCATTTTTGAGCATTTAGGAAGTCCTTGAGGATCATTTTTTGATCAACAATACAATACATATGCCTATATACAATGCATAACATAATACATACACCTGATGTACAATGTAACACAAATATGTATCTAGAATGCAACACAATGAATGAATATGTCACGATGCAATGAATACATAATGCACATACATAGTATCACATGCCCGCAACACAACATGTATGACATGCACTCAATCCCACATGTACACCAGTACCACATGTACCAAGCACCACCTGCACAACATGTGCACAACATCACATGTACACGGCACCACATGCATAACATGTGCAAAACATCACATGTACATGGCACCACCTGCACAACATCACATGCACCACCTGCACAACATGTGCACAACATCACATGTACATGGCACCACCTGCACAATGTGTACACAATTCCATACGTACATTACACTACTTGTACAATGTGTACATAATACCACATACACGACATGTACGTGACACCACATGTAGATAACACTGCATATCCAACATGTACGTAGAATCATGTATACACAACACCACATATCCAACACGCACAAAGCACCATATGCATACAACACCACCTATCCATCATGCACACAGTACAATATGTGCACAACACCATATAGCCAACATGTACATAGCACCATCTATACCCCACACTGAATATGCAACTTTCATACAACATTATCTGTACCATCTTGTGTATAAAATTACAAAAGCAACATGTACACACACTATACGCACACAACAACGCCTGCACACAACATCACAGATGAAACATGTAAAAAAATTACAACATATGCACAATGGTAGTACCACATGTTAGCCTCCTGCTCATAGCAGGTATTCATCTTTCATGATCGAAATTTCTACATACCAAATATGTCATACTTTGCATACTGCAATGTTCCATATTTGCTACTGAGGCCAAAGAAGTGTCCATGAGAGTGTGCAAGTCTAAGTGCCTCTGCTGTATTCCAATTTTGATGAGTTATTCCATTTTTGAAGAATTTTCAGTTAAAGGGAGGTCCAAATAGCTTAATCTTGGTCTCCCTAGGTTTCAATTTCCTGTTGTAGAATATAGAGAATCATTATCTGTCCAAACAACTTAATCTTGGCTTATTCTTAGATAGGTAGAGAAGCAAGGGTGCTCAACAGCCTAATCTGAGCCCCTGAATGAAATAAGTATAGATGTATATAGGAGGATAGTAAAAAAGAAAAAGTTGAAAAGCTGGGTTTGCTAGTTCAAGTGCACCCAAACTAAAAGAAGAAAAAATGCTAGGTAAAGTAGGCTGGGTAAGTAGTTTTGTGGTTGCAGAAATCAAGCTATGTGATCCATTTCATGTTTTCAAGTGTTATATTTATCCAGATCATAGTTTTGAGGCACTTTTTCATTTCGATCAGATCAAGCAAGGCATCTCTAACTCCCCTTCTTCTTATTTCCCAAATCATTCACTAACATCCCCTCAAGGACCTTGGGATCTGCTCAAAAAGTCCATTTTCACTCCATTCTTGTTAAAAACCAAGTTGACATCTGAGTTGACTTAGTGAAAAGAAGCCACATTTCTTGTGTAAAGTTAATCTTTACACAATCCATTCATTTCCCTATGCTTAAGTTTCGATTCTATAAACTTAGCATGTATCCCCTCCTTTGCATTCCAAAGACCTCATATTAACATCTAACCCTATTATCTAGCTCCCTAAATAATTTCTCCTACCCCTATTCTACAAGAAACTATATAAAAACCCCAAAAAACACTAAATATCCCTCCCCATGACAACTATAGCTATATAAACATAAGTCGGGAAACCTTAGGTCCATTTGGGACCCATTGTTAGCCCCTTCGCGTTCATTTCCCTTAGGATTTATTTAACACCCTATTAAATAAATAACTATGTTCAAACCACCCTTTGCGCACATTGCATTTGGATTTTATTAATATCCGATTAATGAATAACCATAGTCCCGCGCCATAAAAACATTAAACGTAAAACCTAAGGTTCTAACCACCCGCAACTGCGAATAATTAACATTTATCAAGTGCGCGTTTCTATTAAACCCCGATCGCTTTGCCCTCCCATCCACAGTAGGATCGGCCCTCCCAGATCAGATGGCCCTAATGAATATCGGGCGCCCCTTCGTAGCAGTATGATTGTACCTGATGGTCAACGGTTTCACCGTCGTACACCAGGACAACTGTCGGCCTCCTATTGCATCAGGCCACCCCTGACACATACCACTCCCGTACCAAAAGCGTTTCGATGCAAACCGCTTACCGCCCTCCCCGCTTGCCTACGTCACTGCATGACGATGCCACCACGTCGCCTACCACTATGCTGTACCTGCGCCATGTCACCCGCTGACGTCATCACCCTGCCACCGTGTCATGATGACGTCATCATCCACGTCACCCTGCCACGTTACCCCGCTGATGTTATCCGCCGTACTGGGTCCCACCACTGATGTCACCGCCGAAGAAAAAGTGCCAAAGGCGAAATCGCTGCTTAGGAAGCCCAGAATGAAAATCAGAGGCAGTTTTTGATGCGTGATTAGCGCTTAGAAAAAAGGGCCAAAATGGAAAGCCTCAGTCCAACGCATGGTTCACAACAACTATTTTTTCCGTAAAGAGATAAAAAGGGTGATTTAGAAGTTTAAAGAGGATCAACAAAGAAAGAGAGTCCCGATTCAAGTGTTAAAGAGTATCAGAGGAAAGATAAAGCCTAGATTCAATTAAAAAAGTATCAGTGAAGCGGCAAAGAGTATCAGATCGACAATATCAAAGTAGGTGAACATTAAAAGCCTCCATCAAAGTCAAAGAAAGTGGTGAAGCCACTTAAGGCTCTCAGATCACAGTTAAATGCACATCAAAGCCACTCAAGAGCAGTGGAGCAGAGACCAATGCGCAGTTATGATAAATGGCCAGCGCATAACAACAAAGGACACATAGCCTCATTTTTTGAAACAGCTGCCCCCAATGCAGCATTAGATAGATATTTTTTACATTACTTGCAAGAGAAGTTAGGTTAATTGCAGTTATTTCCTCAGATCTTCTATCAGATCTATTTTTGTAGATATTTTGCCTATAAATACAACCTTGAACAATGTAATAAGGGTTGTTGGTTGGTGGGTTGGTTGATGATTTCTTCTTTCTGAACTGTGTTGTAACATATTAGACTGTGTTAATACAAATGGCTGTTGAAGTTCAATGTGTTTGAATGATCTGAAGGTGGATTGGATGTTCTGGGACTTGCTACAGAATTCCTGTGTCATGCTATGGAACAATAAGTTATACTAAACTGTGTTTTATGTTCTCTGTTTTTATAAATCTCATCTATGTTTCATGATCTTGGTAACAGAGAAGAAGAATAGCATAAGATTTGTTTGAATACACCTTATGTTCAATCTCTGTTATTTATTATGTTTTCTTCAGGATTAGTCATAAATATGAATTCTTAACTGCTCATGTTTGCACTAGTTCCCTCATTTTGAATACTGTTTAGGAATTCTTAATTGCTCCTCCACAATATTCATCCATTTTCCCTTTGTCAGTATAGTGAGAGATTCTTGGTTGCCTTTCATTCCCTGAATTCATTCCATCATTACCAGATTTGAAAGTTGTTCCTAGCCTACCTATCCCGCTTTGTGGTACTACCTTTTCACCAAGAAACTCTTTCAGTAATTTCACTTGCGATGACTCCATTGCCTAACGGAAAAAACAGTTATACACTTGCATCCCAGTTCTGTCTGAGATCACCATCCCACCAAACTCAAAAAAAACCCATGTGTACCATATCTAGCCTAAAATCATCCCTTAAACAAAGCTAAATCCCAAAGAGAGAGCCCTCTCTGACTGCTGGTAGGCTAGGACCTGCAGTCCAAACCTTGGTTTGTGGTTACCTAGGCCGTATTCCCTTAGGAGTCAAAGGGAACAACCTGAGCGATAACACCACACATCCAAACCACACCGTCTTTACCAAGAAACCTTATTTTTAGTGTCTTTCTATCATCCATGCTTATCCTAGCATGCTGCGAACCATGTGGATTTCATTCTGTTGATGCATCCCTTGGTATAACCTGTACATAACACAGACATAATACAATCACATAATATCAACTCATAACCACATGATACTAACCTCATATATTTGTCATGAATACTCTTCCCAATTGATTCCTCGTAAGACTAGGAACCTCTCCATGTCATTTGTCTGCGTAAGCAATCATTCCTCCACAAGGATGATTCCTGATGATCCTATCAGACAATGACATAGATACATGGACACATACATACATATATATACATATAAATGTTAGCGTTAATAATCATGATCCATGATGACCCTGTCAGACATGACATACATACATACATACATGTATACACATATAAATATCAACATAATCATGCTCATAACATAATTACCAGATATCAAGGTCAAGGTTAAGAGAACTTTATTCATGCATAACATTGATAACCACCATTCCAAACTTAGTCAAGCCATTCGACATATCAGGTCCATTTAATTTACCTTTTCTGGTTACCTTTCTCCTGCCTATCCTAACATTGTCCATTTACACCAATGGACCCAACCAGGCCAACTAGCTGTCATATTCTTACCCTTTGCTATGCTTATTCATGCATAAAGCTTCATCTAAATCTTACATTACCTTTCAGGTACCACACAACTCTCTTGAGATCCATCAAATTTCATCTTTCCCAAACAATTCCCAAGACTCAAAACATAAAAGGCAAGACATGAATCAACTAAGAAGAAAACCATGAAAACCAAAGCAAGTATGACACCACAAACAAAGTTGCATGATCATGCACTAGACATAACAAAACTGCAAATCAAGCGCAAGAAAATCACAAAATACCAAAATCACAAGACTCTCAACAGACACCATGAATCGATCACCATAGTTCCTAGTGCTTCCAAAGAATATCTCAACCTAAGCCCTCTTCAAAATTTCATGGCAACCTCCCTTGCCATGCAACTCCCTACATCACATTGTCATCAACACATATTTGTCAGTGTATAAATAAACATAACAATACATTGTTACCTTACTTTATTGTTCCAAGCACATTGCTTGCAACTGAACACATCCACACCATCTCTAAAGGGACTCCAATTACCTTGGTAGATCTACATGTATCTAGAAATTGGCTGATATACCTGTCAAATACATGTCCATGAATATAACACATATACACATAATGTCAGACGAGATTAAGGTTAAGAATAATTCTTGTATGCAAGTCACTCATTCACTTGTAATTAGGGTTTCCAAACATAGCCAAAGGAATTCTTTCCCAATTCCTTCCTTTTACCTTTTTACCTTGTTGCAATTAAGGCTTACCATGTACTATCACATCACCCAACTATTAGTTATATAAACACATCAAGTGCTACCTTGTCATGCTAATACCTAACATGTTACCCTGCAACTGCTCACACATGTCAACCACATGTTCCAAATGCCAAGACAATCATATCATCTATGGTATTATATATTTTTACATGGAATTTTTACTAGGGCCGTTAAAAAATACACAGTGAGCCAGACCAAATTTGCACCAACTCTGAGAAAATTAGAAAGGAAGAATATTTTCTTTATATTGATAATTACTTGTGATATTTTTATGTTTTCTTATATTCCTTTTTTCCTTTAGTTCATTAAGCAATTACCAAAAAATTAACACAAAGATCACAAACACCAGATGTAGGCGGACAACTAGGGGAAAACCCAGTCAACAACTCTTCCTTCATAACTTCACGAGATAATCCAAGACTCTTGACCCTAACACATACTTCCTCCACACCAAGTCAACCTTTTCTTCCTTATATAGATGATAACCCTTTCAAAAATAACTTTTACCTAGCAACAAGAACTTGTAGCAGCAATATAACTTTGATCCAACAACAAATTTGACCCAACAGTTAGCCCAACAACAATTTCAACCCAACAACTAGCTCAACAAAAAATTTGACCCAATAGTTATCCTAACAACAACTTCGACCCAACAATTATCCCAACAACAACTTCGACCCTGTAGTATCTTCATCCTTCTAACAAATATCCTAGTAAATCCACATGAGTGAGAGTGAGATGACCCAAAGCATCGATCTTGATCCTTCCAACACTTCTTATCGTCTTGGAATTTCACACTTTTTTTGTCTCCTCTTAGATATCAAACTTGTGAGTGAGATTCTCCAAATGAATTCAAACTGCTTCAATATATAGGCTTCTGGGGAGGTTGAATTACTCTATTTGAGGTTGAATTGATCTCCTTGAGGCCAACTTGGTGTGGAGGTTGAAAATGACTTATTTGACTCAATAATAAATCTTTTTACATGATTCAAAAGCTGAAGAATGGTCTCTTTTAATGGAAAATGACTATAATGACTTAGTATAAATCCTAGAAGTTCTCAATGGGGACTTTGACCTAAAACATGATGACCCAAGCATGAAACCCATGCTTTAATAAGTCATAATAATAATATTTTTTTCTTTCTTTATTTTGATAAATACATTTCATTATGACTCAAATACAATTATGAAGACTGAACTTGGCTACATTCTTCAACACTCCCTCTTAACTAGGGAGGTGAACATACATACATATACAAGTACATGGAATATCTCAAAACACATGAACCATGAGGAGTTTAGGAACTTATGGTGCCATGAACTAGATTCTTGACCAGGGAAATCCATCCAAGTGGGACTAAGATGGAGTAAATCTTTCAGCCTCTCTATGTACCATTAGGCTTACTTTCTAACCATCAACCCAGGGATCTAAGTGCGTAATGAAAGGTCAGAGCTCTATGACCAACACCACCATCCCTAATACTTTGGGAACTAGACATCGACACATATGTCGGCCAGATGTACTCCCAGGCATTTGATGCAGGAGGCCAATTGAACGGTAATTGAACAACAACTGAACAACAACCAGTCTTACGTTGAATTCCGCATTGAATTTCCCTTTTGAACATCACTTCACTCTATGCCGTTTATTTCCTCTCTCCAGATCTAACGGTCGACAGTGACATTATAGATCACAAATCATAGTTTCTCTAGGTCGGGGTCATTCACTCATGAATGATGCAATGCGATATGATCCAACAGTCAAAAAATAGTCGGTCATCCAACGGTTGACGTGATATCCAACAGGGAAATTTGCGTGACACTTACCCGCCTCATGGAGCTGATATGGTTTATAGACCTTGATCTATAGAAATTCGGGTTCGGGTTTATACTTAAACTCTGATTACTTTAAACCTCGATATTCCTTGGATAACAATGTTCTTCCAATCCTTTGGCTAGCGGTTCTTTGACTAACACACAGGTTAAACACAGGCCTAACCCCGCTGTTGACTATGATGTAAGCAATTGAACTTTAGATCGATGGTTAGGATGGGGTACGAGCCTTCAATCACAATCAACCTTTCTATGCTCTTCTACCCTCATTATTAATATTAATGACTGTAATTAACCATAAACACTGAGATTATAATGAAAATATAAAAAACAGAGAAAATACCCGGATGCGTTTAAGAACGCAGATTCACAGAGTAAATGAGAGTCTCCACCGGGATTAACATACATGTGCACACTAATCAAATTTGTTCAATATAATAATAGTTATAGAGTCTTGGCCCTCTTGGCTCGATCACAGCAAATTAACAGACCTCTGTTTCAATCTCAAAACCCTCTCTATCACCCAAATCTCACCTCTCGCTCAATCCTCAATCATCTCAGGTAATCCTTATTCATTACATTTTCTTTGTTTTATGAATCAAATCCTATCCTAGTTGTATGAACAACTCAATCTCTATTTTAAACAATCTAACAATCAAATCTCTATTTTCAAGCTCCATTACACACCTACGATAACAACTTATCCTTCAATCTAAAATAAGACAATTTCCTAACTATTACAATAATGTATTATAGATCATTTTCGAGAGATCCAACCCTCTCGACCAAAACTGACTTTTGACCACTTAGGTCAGTGAAATTCAAATTGTTTAGCCACAACATTTGAACAAATCTTCACATTGCTAGCTAAGTCCAGATACTCCTGCATCAGGCTCTCGGGGAAGAAAAGAATCACCCCTCTGACTTTCAGGGTTTACTCCATACTTTTGTGACTCTGTTGTTGTCAACCAACTAGCATCCTCCACTAGTTTTCCTTTCCACTTGACTAGATACTAATAATAAACCCGTCCTCTGGTTCTTTTGGATACTCTTTTATCCAAAACAAATTCCACCTCTCTCTTAACTGTCTTTGGCATTTGTTCTTCCCAATTCAAAGTTTGAACTTCATCTTCTATAGTTTCCTCCTGTAGTTCTATCTTTGTCTCTTTGTATGGATACAAATATGCAACATTGAAGATAGGTGATATTCCAATCGCTTATGGCAATTCAATTTCATAAGCATTAGTTGAAAACTTTCTTACAATTCTACATGGTCATATATTTTTCATTTTTAGTTTATTGTAAGTCTTAGCAGGAAATATTTCTTTTCTCAAATACACCATCACTAATTCTTCCACTTGGAATTCTTTCTATCTTCTTTTCATATATGCTCTCTGTTTGTATTTTCTACCACTTTCCTGCAATCTGCCTTTGACATCTTCTTGTAGTCTCTGCATTTGCTCTACAAACTCTTCAGCTTTTCACCTATTGTCTCCTTTTTACCCAAATTTCTAAGCTTATACACACCTCTTGGATTCATCCCAAAAACAATCTGAAATGGACTCATTCTAGTACTTCAGTTTGGAGTGCCATTATAAGCAAACTCAGCTGAGCTAGTGCTAAATCCCACTGCTTAGGATTTTAATACACTAAACTTCTCAATATGTTCCCCATGTTTCTGTTTACTACTTCGGTTTGTCCATTTGTTTGAGGATGGTATGCTGAACTGAAATTGAGGTTAGCTCCTAGTTTCTTCAAAAGAGTCCTCCAGAAATGCCCTACAAACTTTGTATCTTTATCAGACACAATACTTACAGGAAATCCATGTAATCTTACAATTTCTGAAAAAAATAGATTAGCAATATGTGTTGAATCACTAGTCTTTTTACATGCAATGAAATGTGCCATTTTGGAAAATCTATCTACCACAACATAAACATAATCATTCCCCCTTTGAGTTTTAGGTAACCCCAAAAACAAATCCATGCTAATTGCATCCCATGGTCGGTCTGGTATTGGAAACGGATGGTACAATCCTATATTCTGGCTTCTCCCTTTAGCATGCTGACATATCTTGCACTTCCCAACAAACCTCTTAATATAAGTCTACATCTTTGGCCAATAATAAAACACATTTACCTGAGCAAAGGTTTTGTCTTGTCCAAAGTGACTAGATATTCCTCCACTATGTTTCTCCTTTATTATGTTTTCCCTCATAGAACATTTGGGAATGTACACCTTGTTTCCCTTAACAATAAACCTCCTTGGATAAGAAAATCTGGCCACTGACTTCAATTATGAGCTATTGGATTTTGTATTGCTGTGTAAATATCCCTGAAATCTGCATCGTCTTTATACATTTCAACCATTTCTTCAAATCCTACAACACCAACTTTTAATTCTCGCACAATGAAATTTACCCTGACTAAAGCATCAACGACTTTGTTCAATTTACCACTTGTGTGCTTTATCACAAAAGTAAAGCTCTGCAAAAACTCTACCCACTTGGCATGTTTCTGGTTTAATTTTGGCTAGTTGTTTATGAATTACAATGCATGATTGTCATAATACAATATAAACTCCTTTGGTAGAAAAAAATGTCTCCATTTTTTTAAGGCTTGTAAAATAGCATAAAATTCTTTATCATAAGAAGAATAATTCTTCTTCCCTTCATTTAATTTCTCGCTCAATTATGCTATTGGTCTCTGTTCCTGACTAAAAACTGCTCTAATTGCAACTCCACTAGCATTTGTTTTAACTTGGAATACTTTTTCAAAATAGGGTAAAGCTAAAACTAGTTTCTCTGTGATTTTCCTCTTCAACAACTTAAAATTCCTGCCTGCTGCTTCTATCCACTTGAATGGCTAATTAGTCTCCTTCATTGTTTCAAGAAATGGTGCACAAATCTAACTAAAACCTCTGATAAATTTCCTATAAAAACTTGGAAGACCATGAAAACTTCTTACCTCAAATATATTCCTTGGAATATGCCAGTTCCAAATTGCTTGGACTTTCTCTGGATCCATTTTCAACCCTTCTTTAGAAGCTACAAATCCCAAGTAAATTAATTCTTTTTTCATGAAACTACATTTCTTCAGATTTATCAGTAGTTTCTTTTCCTGCAGAGTTCTTAAAACCAACTTAAGATGCTATAGATCTTCTTCTTTACTTCTACTAAAAACTAGAATATAATCAAGATAAACAATAAAAACTTGCCTGCATATTCCTTCGAAACTTCATTCATTAATCTCATGAACATGCTAGGTGCATTAGTGAGTCCAAAAGGCATCACTAACCACTCATACAACCCATTGTTTGTTTTAAATGCAGTCTTCCATTCATCTCCTTCTCTAATTCTTATTTGATGATATCCACTCTTTAGACCTATTTTAGTAAAATACTTTTACCCACTCAAACAATCCATCAAATCATCCATGCGTGGCAAAGGAAATCTATACCTGATAGCGATCTTGTTTATGGCTCTAGAATCTGTGCACATACGCCATTCACCTCCTTTCTTTGGACCGAGTACTGTTGGTACAACACATGGACTAAGACTCTCTCAGATTAGTCCCTTATCCATCAGCTCTTGCACTTGTCTTCCAACTTCTGAATTCCCTTGAGGAGTTAATCTGTACGCTACTTTGTTTGGCAAACTTGCTCCTGGTATTAGATCAATATGATGACTAATACTCCTGATTGGTGGCAATGCATTTGGAAACTCATCCACAATAATATCAGCAAAATCATTTAAAAAAGTTTTGATTTCTTTAGGCAAATCATCTAAGTTTGTGGAGGTTAAAATTACCTTAGGTTTCCCTACGACAACAAAATGCATTTCTTCACCTTTTCATACCTATTGCAACAACTCATTTCCACTCATCAGCATAACACTGTTTCCAGGTGCTCCTTTGTCAGTGTCATCCTTCAATGGCAACAATGTATGTTTATTTCCATTCTTATCCAGAGTATAAGTATTTTTCCTCCGATCATGAATAGCTTTCCGATCAAATTGCCACAGTCTTCCCAGCAATACATGGCATACATCCATTGGCATTACATCACACAATATCACATCCTTATACATACCAATCTATATCTCTACCTTGCATTGTTCTGTCACAATAATCAGATGTCCTTTCTACAACCACGACACTCTGTAAGGAGTAGGGTGTATTGTCTTCACTAATTCCATCTTGTCCACCAACTCTGTAGAAACAAGGTTATCAGTACTTCCACTGTTGTTATAAACATTTTTGGGCACTGCAACCCTAATCATAAATGTCCATAAACTGAGGGCTCCTAAGTCCCTAAAAGTGTTGCTTCACTACCTAAAGGAACAAGGTCAACTTTTTATATCATCTCCCAGAAGTTTTCCACAAAAAACTGCTCAAAAATGGTCAAAACTGGACCATATTGAATTCCCAGTGCAGAGGGTGCGATGCATATCACCTTCCCAGTGTAAAGGGTGCGATGCATACTAGATGGCCCCTCTGTAGGGTGTGATGGGTGAGAATGGACAAATGGCAGAGACATTTTGCGAGGTGGAAGATCATAGAATATTCCAGAACCTTCCCCTCTGACACTTGCCTCTCTGATTTCGACCAGGGATGAGTAAGAGATCATCAATCTCCAAGTGGAATCAAGAACTATCAGAGAGAGGACACTAATCAAATCCCAGAAGCTGACTCACCCCCTACCAATCATCTATATATGGATCCCTCATCACAAAGATCTAGAGGAGGAAATCTTGTATCTTGTAGAAGAAGTGCTGTTGGTTTCTGGTGTAACATCATAGTGTGGGTGATCTAAGCTTTATTTGAGGTGAAGAAGGGCTTTCTTGCTGAGGATGATTGCTGGGTCAGAACAATTGGTTTGTAATCCTCTTGCATTCTTGATAATTAATAAAGCTATTCAAGTTTTCCTCCACATTCGTGTATGTTTGATTGTATATGCATTTGTGTGGTTAATACATATCTGGTCCTATGTTGTTTATGAATATAGATCTCTGTTCGTTCGATAGTATTATGCTACTTTGATTCCACAGGTGCTCTCTGAAGTTGTGTAGACAAAGAAGGAGCGGCAAGATCTATCGAGAAGGAGAGGAACTGAGCAAGGAACCAAGCGCAAGACAAAGGTTGGTGTCCCCTGTTCCCCTCTTGTCTATTTTTCATAAAGGAAAACGAAAGTAGTTTTAACTTGTTTGTTTCTAAGATAGCTACCAGTCTTAGTGGGAATAGCAGCGCTAAGTGGACACTATTCCCGGTAACAAAATGGCGACTCCACTGGGGAGAAAATAGATTGTTTGTTAGTCTATTTTTGTTTGTTTTATAAACTTATAGACGGAGCCTGAAGTCAAGCCAGCTAGCCTTCGAACTGCATTGGCTATGCAAGTGCAAAGTAGATCAATGCTGCTTCAGTCTATCTCCATGTTTTGTTTATAAATTGAACAATCAATCTGCAAACACTCTAATTTCCCTAAGTGGTGGCTCTAGTAACCTCCTTATATCAACCCTATGATTTATATTTACTGAACATCACTTTCTCGGCCTAAATCCCTGAACTGAACTGCAAATTGTGATCAAAGACTGGATAAAAGTCTCGCACTGGTACCATCACACCCTCCCTTCAAGGCAGTCTGTATGCATCGCACTTCCCATGTGCAGTAGGTGTGCTGCATACTGGATTCCCTGTATGACAGGTGCGATGGTCAGGGAAGGTTAATTTTACCTTTAGACTTTGGTTTTTCTTCACTCTTTTTAGTTCTATTCAGGAGTTTTGTTGTCTGTGGTCAGTATATCTCTGTGGAAACCCTCTTCTCTTCCATCATTCCACCTCCATTGTGCAAAGAACTGTAAGTGTTTTTATGTATTATGCACCATCTCCCTTTCTCTTTTACAAAGAAGTAGTGTAATTAGACTGTCTTTCCTTGATCTAAAAGTGTCGCAAGTGTCGTTTTCAATCATAGAGGAGAATCCCATTGTTCTTTTTGAAAATTGTTTTCGACACTTGAAAAACTACTAATTCAAATCACATACAAGAGTAACAGTACAATCGACTATCAAGGAAATAATTCAAATTTGCACTTAGCGTTCTTTTTGTCCTTCATACATTAAGAAGGCTGAAAACAAATACATGCATGTGCATTTGCATTTAGACTGCTTGGTTTGATTTAGGACGGTGCATTTAGTGTGTGCTCTGTGCTCTTTGTTGAAAGACCCTCAGTTCTCTTTCCTTAGTAGCTAGGATTTTCATTGCGAAAAGAAGATTAAACATTTGTTTATCATCTTAGACTGCATTTTAGGAATTGTATACACATCATGCGGTGAACCTGAAAGGCAAATTTTTAAACAAGATCAACTATAAAATAATTTTAATGAATCTAAAAACGCTTTGGAACCTAACGCACAACATCTAGAAGTCTAGGCTAGAGACGTATTCCTGCATCGTAAAACCTGGTAACTGTTGTTTTCATTGTTGGTTGGGTGATTCCTCCACTTTGAGATGACAAGTGCCAGTATGGACTTGTGCTCCCACATACCGTTGAGTATATATTGGGAGACCACAATAGGCTATATCCTTTATCCTTAGGAAGCCGTGTTTGCCGCCCTATCAATCGCAATGCACTGAACACAACATTCGGGAAGATTGACCGCCGTACCGTAAAAAGTATTCTGCAGTTTTGCGATTGGTTTGGTAATCCCTCTGCCTAGATTTCCAGAGAAGTCTTTTTCGTTCCTTTTCAGACTCCTTAAAGGAAAAGGTCCATCTGAGCACTTGTCACTTCAGGCTCATTAAAAATCGAAGGCGACTAGAGTCATCTTTTGTTTTTTCTTGACTCTTAAAAATTGGAAAAACAAGTTGTGTCAAAGTGTCTAAAATTTATTTTAATCGGAATAACATCACAAGTTCCCTCGTTGGTCTTTAGGTTGAGAAAAATGGAGTCTACCAACCATGGATTTTCCCTTGGAGGAAATCCTAGTCCTTTCTCCTCTTGGGGAGATGTTGGTGCACCCCATATGGCCATATTGTCACTTCCAGGGTTGACGATTGGTTTGCTCATATGGCTCTTCTCTACCTTTGTCGTTCAGAATATCGTAATTCCTGAACAGTCAAGTTAGCAACTAGGTGATACTAGAGTTACCCCCCAACCTTCCACTTCGTCCATTTCTCCCTCTCCTCCTTCCTCTTCACTTGATGAAGCTGGTAAAGCTAAAGATCAAGTAACTGAGAAGAAGAAGAAGCGGAAAGAGAAAAAGGAAAAGAAGAAGAAGGAGTCAAAAGCAAAAGGGGGCAACCATGTGTCATCTAGCGAAAATCCTCACACTGCACCATCTAAACCTAAATCTCCATGTGTCATTTGCAAAGGAGATCACTATCATTGAGATTGTCCTTGCATCCCTCAGATCTTAAGGGACTGGTCTCCTCGTTTGCACAATCCGGTGTCGTCAACATCTGATGATCATGTTGAAACTACACCATCAACCAATGAAAGTGAAGTATCTGGACAAAAAAGGAATCGCAAATTTCCTTGTAAACTGTGTGAAGGCAATCACGTCGTCCACCGTTGTCCCTTCCTAGACGAAGCCAAAAGAGTTTTGGATGACCGTCTTGCTTCACCGCTACGACTCCCTCTTGGATATAAGAAACTCTTGCCAAGTCCACCACTAGTTGAAAATCCGATCGACACGCCGTTGTGGTCAATCAAAGCGTCTATCATTGAAAATGAACCCTTTGAATCCATACCTGATGAAAATCAAAAGGTCGAGGCGGTAGTTGACCCGGTCTTGCCTTTAGAGGGATCATCTTCGAGTGATACTGTCACTTAAGAGAAAGAGAACGACACCGTTCAAATTCTTTTCATAAACACAGACTTCGATGAACTTGGGGGCAGTCTACCCATTCCTTTACCGCAGGAGGGAAGTTCATCAGAGTCGTATCCGACCGTCTATTCGGTCCCACCTCAAAGCAACCTAGTCGTTTCCTTCGATTAGAATCTACTAGTCAGACCTCGTTTACTAGCTAGTGTACCATTCTGAATCATTGTACAAGCTTACATAATGGTCATGACTGGTACCATCATAGATGAAGGGGCTTCTATGACTATCCTTTCCTCAACTGCTTGGAAAGTGCTTGGTTTGCCATCGCTTCTGCCTGAAATGAGAAATCTGATAGGCTTTGACAAAGGAACCAGTCAACCGTTAGGGATCCTTCCCAATGTGACCATTACTTTGAGAAGGAAAATCATTCACATGAGAATTATGGTACTCCAAGGACCCCTAGATTATAATCTACTCCTTGGGCGTGACTATATTTATTGCATGGGAGCCGTCGTCTCCTCACTCTTTAAAGTAATGTGTTTTCCGCATGAAGGCAAAGTGGTCAAGCTCGTAGATCAGCTACCATTCCCCAGTTCACAAATAGCAAATAGTCAAATGCCATCCATAAATGGCCTTTTCATGTAAGGAATGTCTCATTGATCTCCAGTCCGTCCACGTGATGAGTGCGAGTGATTCAGGAGGATATGGCTGAAACCTAGGGGGCATGCACCCTGGCCTGCTTCAGCAGGGAAACTCTAGGTATAAAGTAGGTTTCTGCGGAGGAAAATGGCTGGTTCGACACCCGTCATTATAGGAAAAGGGAGTTAGACCAGAATAAGATTCCCTTGTCAAGGTTAGGAGGTTGAGATTTAGAACCACCCTGGTCCAAATGGACTAAGCCAGGAAGTGTTTCTATCTACGACGTGGATGGAAACTATCTTGCAAAAGTAAGAGCTTCTATATGGTAACCTAGAAATTTTTCATTATACTTGGGGGCATGTAAACCTTTTTGCATGCAAGCGAAGAGAAACCATTTATTTTTTAAATTTGTAGGTCCTCTAACTCTTTAAACTCGTAGGATTGGTCGTTTCCTAGCTTGCATAAAGAAAGGATCCGGGGCAAAGATTTAAAAGGTGCAAGCTCCATAAAAAATGGCATCTTAGATGAGATATCCTTATTATATGACTGGCACGAGAAGTTTTAATGCGGAATTCAAGCTCGTTAAAAAATAAACATAAGAAATGAGAAAATGTTTCCCCCAGAGTTTAAGCTCATTAAAAAATGAACCGATCCCTGGTAAATAACCATTGTGAATGCATTATCATCAGCTTTTGAGCCTTGGTCGTGTTCTCATCATCACCTCCACTCTATTTTAGCTGATCATTCGCCTCCATTTGATTGTTTACCCCTTTTGAGGAACATCTGAGAAGAGTGATTCTGTTAGCCATCCTTGTGACACTGCCATGATTGGAAAATTCCAAACCTTACCTGGAATTAGCGGCTACTCGAAATCATCACTCGTTCCTCGGAAAACGAGTCTCCTTTAAGCTCTTTTCAACTGACTCGTAAAATATGAAAAGATTTCTGAGCGATTACCCTCTCTGGCTCGTTAAATTCATCGGAAGTGCTATCCCTCCTCTAGATTTTAATCTTTTTGGACTTGAGGGATTATTACACAAAAAGATCAAGTGCTTGTCTTGTTCGGCTCGTTAAAAATATCGAAAATTCATCCCTTTCGTATTATTTTACGCTTTTTCAGACTTAAGGGATTATATGATGAAAAAGAATCATTGGAGTTTCCTTTCCATCCCTTCCAGACTCTCTAAAATTGAAAAGGACCGAGTTATCTTTGTCGTTAAACTCGTTAAAACCTAATAGCGACAAACTTGTCCAAATGGATGAGAACGAGTTTCACTGTCGCTAGGCTCGTTAAAACATAGCGACAAGTTCACCCAAAGGGTGAATTATAGAACAAGAATATGTTATCATCCTCAAGCTTGACAAAAATAAAGAGGTACTGGTCAGCAATGACTAGGGAAAATTGGGAAGAAAACTTGAAGAAACTTTATTGGTAGCAAGTCGCTCTTAAACATGACACTTTCTCTCCGCATCCGAGTCGGGTTGGGTTGTTCTGTTCACTGGTCATATCACCATTGGTCCGTCACACCATCCATCTTTGGGGTTAACGCTACCAATCCATCATCAATGTCACCGATATGTTCAAGAGAAGTCGCTCAGATAATTCACCTATGTCTCATCCACTGCAATACATTCACACTCCATTCTTTCATGACCACCACCCTGAACCCTGTATCATTTGATCATTTTCACCTCTAAAATTATTTGCTCCATTCAGTGTCGTAGATGTCGGATTCATTAAGGCCCTACTACAATGGGTCACTTCTTGTCGACATCAGCTCATTATCCACGAAGTTGACTTAGGAACAACCCCTTTCAGTACTTTGAAGCTTGCATTCCTCAATGGCAAGTTTCTCACTTTCGACGATAGGTTTACATCAAAGACCTTCGACCAGAAGATTTTGTGTGGTGTTCGACACCAAGTCCCTTTTTCACACCACGTGAATTGTACTGTAGTACCTTGAGGATCATTGACATTATTGGTGACTCCTCTCGCGCTTGTTAACAACTTACATCATTGGCTGGTAATCAGGCGATGTCTTTCCATTTTCGACTCCAGAAAATTTTTCACATGGATCGACTTGTACTCCGAGTGAAGATGGAATGAGTTTTGAAGACCCCGAATCTAGTTTCATCCATCCGGGCTACGATATATTCAGGAATATAAAGACATTAAATGTACATCATTGCCGAACAGATGATCATCCAAATCAAAGGATGATGACTCCATCCGAATCATCAGTACACAGACGGTTGTCTGTCCTATGTACATGAAAGAGAATTTATAAAGCTGAGCATGGGAATGCCCGCCTCAGCTAGATCATGAAAAATATTATGAAGATAATGTATTGTATTGTATCTTATTACAGGTCACCTCCCAGCTCGAAAAAACTTCGGATCCTCATGGTAAATCATTTCACTCGACATCAAAAGATTAACGACTTCATGCTTTAGGGGGCAACTGTTATAGAAATTTTTGGGCACTGCAACCCTAATCATAAATGTCCATAAACTGAGGGCTCCTAAGTCCCTAAAAG
>APFE031023530.1:153778-182874 GCA_000404065.3 Pinus taeda | reverse complement strand
GACATATCAAGAAGAAAAAGGTTCAAGCAATGAAAGATCACATCGAGCATCAACAACAAGTTCTCCAACTTTTAAAGGATAATGCCACTTCGGTGCAAAATCAAACGAAACAAAAGGTAGATCAACATCATAGTGAAAAATGTTTTGATGTAGGTGATTGGGTATTTTTACTGCTACATCTCAAGCAAGCTATTTATGAGAAGGAAACGTTGGCAATACTAAATGCACTTAAAAAATGGCGACCTTACCGAATGGGAAGACTCTTCAAGGATGAGGATGTCGAAGCATTGTTTTGTGCTATTTCTATTATCCAACCAGATTGGATAAACGAAGCAAAGGATGAATGGAAGAAGGAAGAAGAAGTATGGCCACTTATTCAAAAGTTGCAAAAGATCCCAATTCAAACAATATTGCCAGAAACTTAAGAGGAAGGAAAAAACATATTAGAACCTGGAGCAGTCACAGAAACAAGAACTCGACAGCTACGAAATCGATCAATTTCAGAGTATCTCATCAAGTGGAAGAATTTACCCACTGAAGATTCCACATGGGGGGACAATAATTTTATACAGAAGCATCAAGAACTACTCAAGCGTTGAAGACAACACTTTTTGAAGGAGAGGGGCATGTTAGGCCCCTATACTACTAGTGTAACCCCTTATTGTTATTAGTAAAACCCACTTATTATATTGATGTACCCATGTAGTGCCCATATTGTTATTATTGTGCCCCACAGAAGCCCACTAATGTTATTATTGTGCCCTTACATTATTATTGTTATGTAGGCTCTTATTATGTTATGACCCCTTAGACTCCTATATATAGAGAGGAGGTCTTTTCATTTGAATCATCAAAGCATTGTTCATTTATTTAATGTAAAGGAGGTTGCCCCCTCGAAGAAGCTGAATTCTAAGGCGTTGATTTATCTTTTCTATCTTTTCTTGAGCTGGTTTCATAATAGTAAAAAACCCTGTGCGTTTTAACAGATCTACAGCTACAGTCAATAGGACAGTAAAATGGTAAAAACGTTTTGTAATAAACCCTGTGCGTATTAACAGAGAAGAGCTCTGCCATTGTTGAAGCTCAGAACTGTAAATTGGTTTCCATCACAGCGATTGAGAGGCTTAGGAAAATGGTAGATGCCATTGGCATACGGTTGAAAGAAGAAAAACGTTTTGACAGTGGAGGTAAGGGTAAAAATAGCATGCTGAGTCTGTGGAGAAATAAGTAGGCAAATAGCGCCAGTGGGTTGCTCGGAATCTCGTGGGAAATTTCAGTCAACAAGCTAAGCCGTTCAAAACACAGAAAAAAACCCTGTGTGGAGAATTCACTGTGCTATGGAGAATAACGTGGAATCGAGCGAAGAAATTAAAGGACTGTGTGAATAAATAAAGGGAAATAAATTGATTTAAATGATGAAGTTAAAGACCGATATTTTCTCTACGCCAAGCTAATCATTTTTTTTGAAAAATTCCAAGCGTTTCACAATTGGCAGGAAAGAGTCAATCCCATCAAGTTATCAACAGTTAGAGGATTACAAGGATATTTAAACTTCAGATTTTATTTACGAGGTGTCATACTATGGAAAATTCCACTTCAGTTAAGGATTTATCACAATAGATACACGCTGTCACATGCTGCCACCTGTAGATTTTGAGATACTGAGAGAAGTGTTTTAATTGAAATTGTATTGTTTAACATGAGAAAACAACCATTTCCCAAAAATTTCTGCAAGTTTTGTTGTTGTTAATCAAATATCAAGTGATCTCACAATTTCCTCATGATTATTTTGTTTTCATTAACATTTTTGAGGAAATCTCGGGATATTTTTTTAATGAAAACATCAATTATAAGATAATGTTGCTAAGATGTGTCATTGTCGTCATTCATTGAGACTCTTCCATCAGTAAATCCGTAGGGTGTTTAAATGCAGTTTAGTAGTGGAAAATGTAGTAATTGGGCCATGATACAGAGGGATCACACCACTTCTTCAACAGTAGTCAGGTATACTTTGTAAAATCGCCAAGTTTGCATCTAAAACACAGTGTTTGCATACTGAAATTGATTGTTTGCACGATGACATGGCTTCAAATTAATTGCATAGTGAGTTTTCTTGCACAAATAATGCACGAGGAACTAGCTTCAGTTAATAAATGGGTTGTTAACTGAGAGATGGAGACAATCAAAATAAATCATCTGACAGATCTCGGTTCTCCACGAAATCAAATGTCTATTATGGTTTGACTATATGTCGAAGTAATGAATGAAAAGTTTGAGTGAAGTTTTGAAAACATGTAGTTTACTGAGCTGAAAAATACATCTGTCCATGCGTTCTTATGGTCAAATAGTCGAGTTTCAGTTCGATACATGAAGGAATGGGTCTTTAAAAATAAAGTTTGCGCTTATGTTTGAAGATTTGAGTTTATATTTGCCAGCGCAAAGCCAAATTTACATTGACTATCATGTGATTAAATAGTGCAATGGTTTATATAAGTCATTTGAACAGTGAGCAAGGAAGTTTTATATATATAACCAATGCAGTGCTGAATACTGGTTGTGGAACAGTATTGTATCCTGATTATTGGGAAGAAAACAAGTATTGCATGATGATTTACATATAGAGCCTCAATTCAAACTTAGTGGAAAACATTATTCTGCGATTATATTAAGAAAAACAAAAATTATAACATGATTTTTGTTTTCTTCATATATTTCAATTTCAAAACAAAGTTCAGTTTTTTTACAGAGGTATATACAGGAGAATGATTGATTGCATGGACAGAACAAAAACTGGTTATTTCAATTCTTAAAAGGCCACTATTTTTCGTTGCTTTTTCTGGGCAAATGAAAATGAAATTTGAAAAACGAAAACATGGGTTTTTTTCAGCACGAGCCTAACTAGGCTCCGAAAAGACATTTTTATCAAATTAATTTCTATTTGGGATATTTTTATAGTTATTTTGACCCATATTTTGCAGATTGCATGGGTAAAGTAGTGGCTAAATTGAAAGTGAATGCCTAGTCATAAAAAAAATATGCTTCTTTTAGTGAGATGTAAGAGCAACTGGATATTGGATGCTTTCAGTAAAATTGTTGATTTGAGAGGGACATGAATCCTGTGTTGGAATGTATTGAAAAATTCAAGTTTTATTTGTCGTCTGAAGCTGCTCATCCAAAATGATATATTGGTAAAGAAAGCCATCCACAAGAAAAGGGAAGAAGTACATGAGAGCATAGATATCCTTTTACAGGTAGCTCAAGAGAAAGCTTCATCTTCAAGGGACAGAGCCATCGGTAGAACAACAAGGGAGGTCAGCATACAGAGGCAGAAGATCAATGAGACAAAGACAAGCATGAGGACATGCTTGAAGATCAGCAAGGGGGAGATGTTGGCCCTCAGTTTTGGTCTAGTTTTGCTTAGGGAAACCTACTTAATCCTTATATTTTCCATCCATTTTCCATCACATCCATCTCATTTTGATGTATTTTATGCATATTCAGGTGTTTAATTTTAATTTTGCAATTTCTAGAAGTTTTTATAAAAATTGAGTTTTAAGTGCAATTTTAGACTGAATCAGAAATTCCCGTAATAGCTATGTGGATGACATGTTTGCAGGACACTTGGGCTCAAGTTTTATGCATGGATGGAAAGCTTGGGAACTAGGACTGAGCTAACTCCACTTGGTTCGGCCAGAATAAGCTTTATTAGGCCCGGTCAAGGCTGGTCAAACATGACTAGTCACCAGAAAATCCCTAGGAAATAGGGCAGTTTTGAGATTTTATGGGATTGACCATATTTCTTGGGATGAATTAGATGAGTTCGACTTATATAGGTGGATATGAGTATATATGAGTGTTAGAGATAATATAGATCAGTTTGTTTCATTAAACCTCTATTTAAAGCCAAGACTTTGATGGCTTTTGAATGGAATTTGTATGTAACTTTTGTATAATTGGAGTTGGGAGCTAATTTGAAGAACTTATTTCATTCCAATTTGTTTTTCATGCTTGGTTGATTTATTGAAGTTGTTGTAGCTGAGATTTCTTCAAGTGTGCAAGGCAAGGGTGGAGGGCCCCCACACCAAGATAAGTACACTTCTTGGTTCAATTTTCATAGTTTTCATAGGCTAGTTTTTGTTTCAAATGTATTTAGATGTGTGATGATTTTTGAATGAATATTGGTTTAATTCCAATATACATATGAAGGGACACAAAGGAATAAAAGTTAAATTCCCCTTCTATTTGATCTTGAACTAAAACTGAATTTCATTCTCCATTTCTCATTTGAAGTTATTTCTGCATTTCTGGTTTGAAGCAATGGTGATTGTGATATAGTAGGATTGTGAAGAAGGAAAATATGGACCTCCTTAGTTAGGAGCCTCTTCTTTTACATCTTCTGCATCATAAACCATTGTTAATTAGTACTCTTAGATGTATCTTCATGAAAGTACTATTGTAGGGAAGGACAACATGGTTCTCGTAAGTTAGGAGCCTCTTCCCTCACATATTACATAAGTGAATTAGAAATTGTTAAAATAGGTTTATATTTGTAATATGTACTTCTTTAAATATTCAAATTTTATCTTCTAAACTTGATTATATCTGATGTCCATATACAGTGGATTTGCCTCCAAGTTTTACAAACCCGGATTGATAATTAAATACTTGTGTTAATTTAGTCAATAAATTAGCTCAACAAGCTCAAAACTGATTGAATTCACCTCTTGGTGCAAAGTCAATATTTGGTTTAACTTTCTACAAAACATTTCTCTCAAGTGTCTTCCTATTGGGGGTTGGCATCCCTCTAACATTCCGTGACATCAATGTCAACTTCACATAGATGAACTTTCCTCAAAGAGCTTGCCAAATCAATTATCGGTCACATAATGTCCCAAGGTGATAGTTGGATGAGTTGGAGACCGACTTGTCACTTCCTTGTATGTTTTGGGATGTTGTTGAGAACAGTGTTGTTAAAAGCACGTTTTAATCGCGTTTTTTTAAAAAAAGCGTGCTTTTTTCTCCATGGCGCTTAAAACGCGTGTTTTATACGAAAAAAGCACAGAAATTTTTTTTTTGTCGTTTTTTTGAAAAAAACGCACTTTTTTCGAAAAAAGCCCACTTTTTTCGAAAAAGGCCCGCTTTTTCAGAAAAAAGCTCGGGATGTCTGGGCAGCGGGATTTTTGAAAAAAAATTAAAAAAATGAATATTTTTGTACCAAACGATTTTTTCCCGCTTTTTTCCCGATTTTTCCGCTTTTTCCCGCTTCATTCCCCGCGCCGATTTAATCCCGCTCGCGCTTTTAACAACATTGGTTGAGAATCAACCACTTTGCAAGCTTTCTTTGAGTGAATCTTGGGTCAAACACATCTACAAAAGGCCCCATATCATGTTTCAATTAGGAGGCCAGGAAACTTAATCCATGTGGGTATTGCACATGATTGGTATCCATTGAATTGAAGTTGTGTCTCCAAGAGTAGACATAGGCTAACAAATCAGTAATTGTCAATGTCTTGAATTGCAAAATGTAATACAATTGCCTCATGTTGAAATTCTGATGTTCTATGCTGTAACAATTACTTATCACAAAACTTCTTTCTACTGCAATATCAATTAAGCAGTGGTAGAACATAAACCAAATGCACAATATATGACAACCAAGAACAAAATGAGACACAGAGAATTTAGGTCCAATGACCAGGGCAAAACGCCACAAGGGGAAAACCCAACCAGATTGTTCTTTTATTAGATATCAATTATTCAACAGAGATACAAAGTACAATGAGAGATCAAGAGAATGAGTAAGTTCACCCAAATATGAACAAGCTGAATCAACACTAAAACACTGAATCAATCTTCCCTTCAACTAAATCAACATTGGAACACTGAATCAACCTTGTTTCACTAAGTCTTGCTCTTACTCTCCAAGTCTCTCTTTCACAATCTTCTTCAAGTCTCTCCAACTCTCTTTATCAATTTCAAATTATTTTCACAATGCACAAGTAGTAAGGTTAGATGATATGAGACACATATATATAGGAGGTGCAACAAATTCATGCCATAAAGGAGGTATAACTCACATGACATGAGGTAGGTGCAATGCATGCCTTTTGGGAAGAGTAAATTATGCCATTATGGAGAGACAATGCATGCCTTAGAGAAGTGTAACTTATGCCATTAAGGAGTGTCATCATTTTAGGAGAGAAACATATGACCTAAATGAGGAGAGTGTAACAACATATGTGTTAATGAGAGTGTAAGATGAATCTTTCATGGCATGCCTTTATTGAGTGTGTAAGAGAGAGTGTAACATAGTGCTATGTGAGTCATCAAGGAGAGAGGTGCGAAGTGATTGAGTGTCATGAAGGAAAGGGGGCTTGAATTTCCTTTTGATAATATAATAATAATAATTATAATATATTGATCATTAAGTCAAAATTGAACTATTAAGATTGATTAATATAAGTTAAGTGACTTTCCATCAACAATACTTGATTACCAATTGATGCTATTGAGAAATCAATGCATGTAGGTATTAGGGTTTGATTCCACCTTCTTGATAATTACTTGTGATTTATGTTGGCTTCTTTTACTTCTTTATTATGTTGTCTTTCATCAAGCAATTACCAAATAAAATGTATATGAAGATCACAAGATCAAGACAAGATGTAGGCACTCAGCCAGGGAAAAACCCCTATCTAGGGGAAAACCCAATCCAACTCTTCCACTAGTATATTTAAATCAAGATGAGACAATCCAAGACCCTTTAGACCTAGACAAAATACCTCCTCCAATCACCAAGTCAACCCGTTATTTAAGTAGATGATCTTTGCCAAAGTTTCCAAGTGTCAGCTCTTCAAATGCAACTTCAATCTAGAATTTCGACCCCTAGGTTCAGAATATAGCCCCAAATTGAGAATTTTACACCTGCAACTAATTCAGAAATTTTGGCCCCCAACTTCAGTCTAGGAACCATAACAAACTTCAACAAATTTCCAAATGAAATTCCTTTTGTTGCTCCATGGCTTCGACATCTTCAAGTGTAGCTTTCAACCAATTTGGCCTCTTCTTCGTTTGGGGAATAATTGTAGGTTGAATAGGTTCACTTGGTCCTTCTTCCTCTAGGTTTGTAGGTGATTTGTCATGTTGCTTGTCTTCTTCAAATAGTGGTACTTCTTCTTCATTAGACTTGATTGATATATCTTTGGATTTCTTGTAGGCATGATTCTCATCAAATATAACATCTCTACTAACTTCAATTCGTCTATCTTCTTTGATGTAGATTCTATAAGCCTTTGATGAAAGGCTATAACCAATGAAGATAACTTTTATACTTGTAGAGTTTAACTTCTTTCGCTTGTCTTTTGGAACGTGAATGTATACAGGACATCCAAAGATTCAGAGATGTTCTACACAAGGCTTCTTCCCTGAAAACACTTCTTTTGGTGTCATATTATCAAGGATTCTATGATGACTTCTATTTTGTATTTATATTGCTGTCATGGCTACTTCTCTCCATAGGTTTTATGGTAGGTCTAGATCAAATATCGTATTCCTTATGCATTCTTCAATGGTTATATTCTTCCTTTTTGCTACTCCATTCTGTTCGGGGTTGTAGGGAACATTGAGCTTTCTCTTAATGCCTGCCAGGGTTGTGGGGGAGCGCCCCCCCTCTCGCTCTCGCTCCCAATTCACGCTCCGAGCGGGAGCGGCTCTGGAGTGCCTTAGGAGCGCGCTCCCTAAAAAAAAAACGCTCCTTGCCTTTTCGAGAGCGTTTAGCCTTTTTTGCAATAATGTTCCAAATGCAATTTTTCTTCAAAGAAACAAATAAGTTTTGAGTGGGGCAGCTTAATGATCAAGCATACAATTTAAAGTAAAAGAGACATTCTCCTTAATCTTCATTTTTATCTTTTTACTTAAATTTTTAACATTACCATGAAATGACTCGGGATGTTTGAGAGTGGTTTCAACCTCATTGGATTTCATATGGAGAAAGTAGAATTTTAGATTTCATTCATAATGCAGCAGACTTATTAGTTTTTCAGGATTGGGGGATTGCACTGTTTCCATTGAATTTTGTCATGTATTGGGGTATGGAACTCGTATTTAATCAAGAGCACCAATCCCTCTATGTACCTTGATGTTAGTGACATTGGTTGTCGAACTCCTCTATCATGACCCTCCTAAAAATGTACGCATTACTCAAACAAAATCTTGACTTGACATGCCATGCTTTTTCTATCTTATGTTAATGCTTAGAGGGTGATATCAATGACAAAGATCCCTGTACAGATACAGAGGTAATGACAAAGATACCTCTGGATGTTAATGCTTAGAGGGTGGTATTAATGACAAAGATCCTAATTTTCCAACAAGACTAAAAAATTAGACTTTTCTCGTGGTGGCAAAAGGCCCAAGCATAAGCAATAGATAATAGATTTACTTGTCTTTTCTAGTTTCTAGTAGTTTTTATAACTATTGACTCTTTCATATTTATTATGATATTTTTTAAACAATATATGACAATTTAAGTTTGAAGTTGGCAATTATAACTCATTAGTAATGAATCATGAATATGATGCTTCATGAAAGTTGAAAGTTGTTTCATTTCATTTTATAACATTTCATTTCATGTTAGATATTATTTGTTGTAATGGTTACACTTAGCTTACAAGTACAACTGTGGTGATTAATGATGATAAATGTTATATATTGAATTTTGAAAGCTTGAAACTTTAAGATTGATGAATCATGAGATTCAATATGTTGTGTGTTACTAACTTGTGGACATGGTTGATGAAGATTGTAACTTCTAGATGATTGTTGTTATATGGTTCAATCTTGGTTTTTTTTTTTGGTTTTGTTTTGTTTATTTGGTATTCCTTGTTTGTTATTATATCTAATTCATCATTTTACATGTTTTTGTTGACATATATGTATCAAAATATAAAAAAATATATATTATATAAAAAAGCGCTCCGGGATTCGCTCCCAAATCGGGAGCTTCTAAAAATGTCGCTCCTGCACCTGTTTTCGCTCCCGCTCCCCACTTTCGCTCCCACTCCCAAGTAACACTTATGCTTGCTTCTTTACAATACGCTATAAGTTCTTTTGAAGTGTATTCACCTCCATTGTTGGATCTCAGTGTCTTTATCTTTCTTTCAGTATGTTGCATGTTACTAACTTGTGGACGTGGTTGATGAAGATTATAACTTTTAGATGATTGTTGTTATATGGTTCAATCTTGGTTTTTTTTATTTTTTATTTTAATTTTTTTAATATTTTTTCTTTATATTATTTTATTCATCATTCTACTGTTTTTTGTTGGACTATATATTAAATATATATATATTATATATAAAACGTTTCGGGATTCACTTCCAAACCGGGAGCTTCTAAAAATGTCACTCCCACACCCGTTTTCGCTCCTGCTCGCAAGTAACACTGATGCTTGCTTCTTTACAATATGCTATAAGTTCTTTTGAAGTGTATTCACCTCCATTGTCGGATCTCAGTGTCTTTATCTTTCTTTCGATTAGGGTTTCAACTTTGGATCTAAACTCCTTGAACTTCTCAAATACTTCATCTTTCGTCTTGCGAAGATAGAGCCATGTCTTTCTAGAGTGATCATCAATGAAGGTCACATAATATTGGTGGCCTTCAAGAGATTTATTAGACATGGGCCCACATACATCAAAATGAATGAGATCTAGTATCTCCTTAGATTTTGTATCACTGCTTGTAAAGGGTTTCTTAGTATTCTTTCCCAAGGCACATCCTTTGCATACTCCTTCGTGATCCTCCTTGATGTTAGAGATGCCCTTCACCATCTGACTTTGAGAAGGTATTATCCTGTAGTGAATATGTCCATATCTTCTATGCCAAAGTTCGATGGGACTAATTTCCATATGAACAAGGGCTTGAAGAGATGAAGTTGTAACTCTATATAATCTTACTTCACGAATCCCAATAACCCTTGCCTCTTCAAAATTAGAATCTTTTCCCCTAACCAAAACTTTACCATCTAGAAAAGCAACTCTATCTCCTTTATCTTCTAAACAAGAAATAGAAAGTAAATTCTTTTTCAAACCTGGGGCATAGAGGATGTTGTTGAGGTGTAGCTTTGCTCCACTATCTAGCTTCAATGATGTAGATCCAAGGCCCTTGACTGTATAGCTGTTGTTGTCTCCAAGCTCCACTACATGTGATGATGGTCCTTGATAGAATTTGAAGTTGTCCACTTTTTCCTGTCATGTGTCTTGAGGCTCTACTATCAATAATTAATGCATTGTCACCATCAAGTGTAATTTTAAGTGCAACCAAGAGTCCTTCACCCCTGACTCTTCTAGATAGATTGTAGATGATCCTTCCAACCAAGCTTCTTGTAATTTTCATGAGATTGAATCCCATCTTCAAATAAATTTCCATTGAGAGAGTGGTCTTTTCTTCCAAGATTCCTTTTCCTTCCTTCAATTGATAGCCAACAAAGTGATCTTCAACTAGTCCTTCTTTCACCTTAGCTTTGAATCCACATTGAGAAATTAATGCATGTAGGTATTAGGGTTTGATTCCTCCTTGATAATTACTTGTGATTTATATTGACATCTTTTACTTCTTTATTGTTGTCTTTCATCAAGCAATTACCAAATAAAATGTATATGAAGATCACAAGAACAAGAGACATGAGATGTAGGCACTCAGCTAGGGAAAAACCCTTATCTAGGGGAAAACCCAGTCCAACTCTTCCACTAGTATATTCAAATCAAGATGAGACAATCCAAGACCCTTTAGACCTAGACAAAGAACTCCTCCAATCACCAAGTCAACCCTTCCTCTAAGTAGATGATCTCTGCCAAAGTTTCCAAGTGTCAACTCTTCAAATGTAGCTTCAATCCATAATTTCGGACCTGGAACTAATTCATAAATTTCAACCCCCAGCTTCAGTCCAGAAACCCTAGCAGACTTCACACATCTGAGAGAGATGCCTAAAAACTTCAATTTTCTTCTTTCTTGGATTAGGTCTTCTTTCTCTTGCACTTTGCTCTCCTTTTTCGTCCTCTTTCTCTATGAAGATCGAACCTGTGTGAGTGCGCTTCCAAATGAATCAAGCTCCCTCTATTTATACGGCTTCCATGAGGCCGATTGCCTCCAGTAGGGTTGACTCCTCTAGGACAGGGCCGACTTGGTAAGGAGGGACAAAATGACTACTTTGACTCAAA
This sequence comes from Pinus taeda, assembly GCA_000404065.3. NCBI lineage: Eukaryota > Viridiplantae > Streptophyta > Pinopsida > Pinales > Pinaceae > Pinus > Pinus taeda. The sequence goes on along the minus strand of APFE031023530.1, from coordinate 171,658 downwards.
TAAATTTCCTTACATGATACAAAAGCCCAAGAAGGGTCTAATAAATGTGACAATGAATCTTTTAACTCTTGACAAAACCTAGAAGCCTTCAATGGAGGCTATGACCTAGAAAACAATTGAAAGAGCATGAAACCCATGCTTCAATAATATTTTTCTTTTACAATAAATTTTTTCTTTTGACAAATACAATTATGAAGATTGACACTAGTTACATTCTTCAGCAGATGCAAGGTGATTTATTATTTCTGGAAAGTCATACTTGAGATGCTAGACATGACTTTCTAATTTTCAGAAAGTCACTCTAGAATTGCCAGAAACGAGTTTTTATTTAAGTAAATTCATCTATGAGTTGCCAATTTTCAACACTCCCTCTTAGCTAGGGAGGAATTTCTTTCTACAACAAAATCTTTGCTTTCTTTGCTCATCTTTGCTCTGGAACAATGATGTTTCAATTTAATGAAGAAGAATCATCATAGGGGAGATTCATCTATCATTTTATATCCACTGATCTTCCCACCTTGACACAAACTTGGGGGGATTACTACTTGTCAACACATGACAAGGATCGCGCACAACCAAGTCTCACCTCAAGATTCAAGTAGTAGAACACTTGCATCCACAGATTTTGTCAACACACGATAATAACCAAGTCTCATCTCTACTTGGGGGGGTTACCACTTGTCAACACATGACAAGGATTGCGCACAACCATGCTTCACCATACCCATTGGCTAGATGGGTGGCAATCCCAACAAGCCCAACTTGTGGGTAGGATGCATACTTTGGTACACTCTTGGCAAGTCCTAGATTTGATGGTAGGGGGGATTTGTCAACACATGACAAAGATTGCACACAACCACATTCAAGAGTTCCCTCAACCCCAAGAGCTCTTCTGGCTCCATTCCCAACTCGTGAGCTCAGACACTAGGGAAGAGCATGGCTCAGTGTTCCTGATCATCCATGACTGTCCCCTCCAGGAAGGGTCACATCCATTAGTCGAAGCTGCTCTATGAATACCAAGAACTTCCCTTTCGACAAAGGCTGTTGAGAAATCAATGGTTATAGGAATTAGGGTTTGATTCTTCTTTCTTGATAATTACTTGTGAATTATGTTGGCTTCTTTTACTTCTTCATTAGTGTCTCTTTCATTAAGCAATTACCAAATTATCTGTATATGAAGACCACAAGAACAAGAGACATAAGATGTAGGCGCTAAGCCAGGGAAAAACTCCTACAAGGGGAAATCCCAGTCAAAAACTCTTCCTTCAATAGATTCAAATCAAGATGAGAAAGACCTCCTCCAACCATCAAGTCAACCCTTCCCTTCAATAGATGATCCCTGAAAAAATCTATCAGTGACAGCGCCCCAACAACAACTTTAGTCTAGAATTTCAGCCCCCCAACAATAGAACTTCGATCCCCAACAACAGAATTTCGGACCTGCAGTAGACACAAAATTTCGACCCTAACAACTGTCTAAAAACTTCGCATGTGTGAGAGATAGGTAGCTTAGAAACTTGAATTAGGTCTTCCCAACAAATTTCATCCTTCTCCAGCTACTTCGCTCTCTTTTCTGCCTCTCTTCCTTGCAGATCGAACTTGTTGAGTGAATGCTCCAAATATGTCGAATTGCCTTTCTTTATATAGCCTTTTTGCTGGGTCGAATTGCCCTAATGTATGCTGACTTCATGGGGAGAGGGCCAACTTGGCGTGGAGATGACAAATAACCTTTTTGACTCAAAAATAATTCTTTTTACATGATGCAAAAGCCCAAGAAGAGTCTAATAAAAATAACAATGAATCTAATGACTCAAGACAAAACCTAGAAGTCTTCAATGGAGACTTTGACCTAGAAAACATTAACCCAAGCATGAAACCCATGCTTTAATAAGTCATTTTCTTTTGACAAGTACAATTATGAAGACAGACAATAGTTACATTCTTTAACACTCCCTCTTAACTAGGGAGGTATTTATGAATCATATTTACATACATATAAGAGTACATGGAAGATCTCAAAATGAAATGGACTAGGAAGAGTTCTAGCACACTCAGTGTTAATAGAAAATTAGAAAGGTAGAAAGATTTTCTTATATAAATAATTACTTGTGATTCTGTTATCTTTATGTTCTTTTATCTTTTAGTTCATCAAGCAATTACCAAAACAATGATACAAGGACAACAGATGTAGGCGAACAACTAGGGAAAAACCCCTTATCTAGTGGAAAACCCAATCAACAATTTTCCCTTCAATAGTTTCTCGAGATAATCGAAGACTCTAGACCCAGACATATACTTCCTCCACACCAAGTCAACCCCCAATCCTTCTTGGAGGTTGACTCAGCAACATTGGCAACAGCTTCGACTTAGTAGCAGCTTCAACCCAATATCAACTTCGACCTAGTAGTAGCAGTAGCAACAGCTTCGACCAAACTAGAAAAAATTCAATCTCCCTTGATACACCTCAAAAGTGAGTGAGAGTTGTCCCAAAATTTCAATCTTGAGGTCTTCTATCTTCCTCCAGAAACTCGCACTCCTTTCCAGCTCTTCTTTTAGCGCTTTCTCAATTTCGCACTTCCCAACTTCCAGCTTTAGATATCGAACTGTGAGTCAGTGTGATGCTTCCAATGAATTCGAATTGCCTTGCATATATAGCCTTCTAGGGAGGTCTAATTACTCTTCTTGAGGCTGAATTGGTGTGGAGGAGATTAAATTCATTTTTTGACTCAAAAATAATTCTTTTTACATGATTCGAAAGCCCAAGAAGGGTCTCTCTTTAATGTACAATGATTCCAATGACGCAAAATAAATCCTAGAAGTCCTCAATGTGGACTTTGACCTAAAACATGATGACCCAAGCATGAAACCCATGCTTTAATAAGTCATAGAAATAATAATAAAAATATTTTCTTTGTTCTTTTGATAAGTACATCTCAAATACATTTATGAAGATCGAACCTAGATACATTTTTCAACACTCCCTCTTAACCAATGTTTTAAAACTCCGACTCCGGTTCGGAAACGGCCGAGGGTCGGCTCCGACTCTGACTCTGGCTCGGAATCGACTTGGCTGGTTTGATTTCAATGACTCGGTCGTTGTAAAAAATATATTAAATATTCAATTTTTTATTAAAAACATAATTTTAAAGATTTTCATTCATGTTTCCAATCACAAAGCTTTAGAATATAGAGAGAAGACAACATATGATCAAAGTAGGCTCATGAATATATCCATTATATCAAAATGTCACCCAGTGCACTGTCCAATACAAAGTTCATACGTAGCCACCAATGCCAGGATTCTTTTCTGCCTCAGCCTAAGGACAATCACTAGACTACAACAACAATAATACCAATTCTCTGCCCCTAATGAAGTCTCAAAGCCCTTGATTTAATTATGGTCAAGCTCCAGAACAATCAGAGGTAAATATGTATTTATTAGTCCATTGCTAGAACATTTGCCTTTTTAAAAACATTGTATGGCTCAATGCATTGTTTCAGTTTTCTAATTCATGCCACTAGGATAACCATACTTCAGCGTTGTAATTTTCAAAACTTTCTCACAGTGATAGATTACTTCAAGGCTATAAATATGCAATAAACCAATGTTACCAGACTCAGAATCAGCAATAAATCGGCGAGGCAAAAGAGCGAAGAGTTTTAATCGGATCGGGAAAAAATCGGCAAAAAATTGGCAAAAAATCGTTGAATTCATTAAATAAAAATATACACATATATTGAATTAAAAAACCATTTTTCATTAATATTGGGTAAAGGCATGTCCAAACAATGCATAATATCAATAGATGTCCAAAATATCATGAATGAATAAGTATCTCATATATGTTATGAGTCCAAACATGATCCAAAGCACTGAGTCTTGAGTCCTTAGAAGCATATCCTTCTAAAAGTTTACAAAACACTGCATACTAATCAGAAAAAAATTAGCAACTAAGAGTGTAAGACTCTTAAGAGTGAGAACTAGAAGCGATTCCTTCCACTCCTTCGCTTGCTTGACTCTCAAAGTTCTCCAAGTCACGAAGGCTTAAAAGAGGAGGCTCATCTAATTGAACCCAGTTTGCCGCATTTGTAGTTTGCAAATCTATCTCTTCAAGGTCGATTGGTGAATGATCCATACTTGTCATTATCATTAGACATTGAAATGTGAATTAAAGTTTCACTTTGAAGTTTGAAGTTTGAACTTTAAAGTACGAACTAGATTATGAAACCTTCAAATTCAAGCTCTCGAGTCTCACTTAGTATTTGTTTATTGCAGAGTCGTAGATTGTAATGGACAAATACAAGGTCATTCGAGCGTTTTTCTGTCAATCGGTTGCGCTTCTTAGAATGTATTTTCTCAAACATGCTCCAGTTGCGTTCACAACTTGAAGCGCTGAGTGCTTGGTTTAAGATTTGAATGGCAAATCTCTTCAAATCTGGCATATCACTACCAAAGTTTTGCCACCAAAGACCTAGCAAGTGGTAAGGGTTTGTGAGTAGAATTACTAAATAGTAAAAACTTAAAAAGAAAAGAAAATTTAATAAAACATTTAACATACAAAATACAGTGTAAACAAATTTAATGAATTGATGAAGCCTTCAAGCTGGGTACTTGGCAACATCTTAGACCTTTGTCTTATACCACTGGTATAGGCAAACAATTTAGATGGTGCCCTATAATCTTGTAGTTGGGAAAAGACACGACTTTGATGTTCTGGATCAAGGAAGCACCTTTCCATGCATGTCATAAGTCCTCTGCTAACCTCCCCATCCTCATTAAATTTGCTCTTATCATAAAAATATTGTGGGTTTAAGAAGTACCCGGCAGCATGTAAGGGGGAATGCAATTGCCTATCCCAACGTGCATCTATAATGTCCCAAAGAGGCATATACTTTGTCTCATCATCCCCATATCTTCTTTTGATGGCCTCCTTTGCAAGATCCATCGCCTCATAAATGTAACCCATAGCGGGTTTGTCACCATCAACCATCCTAAAAGTTCAAGCATTCAAATTTAAAGAAATATGGAACATTGTAAATAAAAAGAAGCTTGAAATGAAATTTAAAAAATGAAAAAGTTAAAAGACTTGAAGTACCTGAGAAGTCTAACAAGGGACTCCGTCACAGCAATAATCTCTTCGGCATCTTTCCAGAAACCATCATTAAACACTAGTGCAGCAATTTCGATGCCTTCAAGGGTCTTGGAATGTTTAGATCCCATCCACTCAGGTCCCAAGAACATTCTCTTCAGATTTATTTTTGATCAACCACAGATTGCAAATATATGAAATTTGTTGCAAATCTAGTCACTGCAGGTCGAACAATTTCTTTACCTTCAGTGTATTTTCTCATAGTGTTTAGGACAATAGTGTGGTTGTATAGGTATTTGGTTATGGATTTTGCCTTCTCCACAACCTCATGTATCCAATGAAGCTTACCAATGTCCTCAAGCATTAAATCTATGCAATGGGCAGCACAAGAGGTCCAAAAAATAGTGGGGTGCCTAATCTCAAAAGGTTTACCAGCAGCCAGATAATTAGCTGCATTATCGGTGACAATTTGTATGACATGTTCTTCTCCCACTTCTTGAACGACTTCCTCCATCATTTCAAGATAAGTTGGGCAGTCTTAACCTTGTCTGAAGCATCCACTGATTTGAGAAACATTGTGCCTGCGGGACAAGATACAAGGAAATTTATTAAAGTTCTATTCCTCTGATCTGTCCATCCATCACTCGTAATGGTGCACCCCGTTTCTACCCATGATGCACGAAACTCAGCTAGCACAAGCATGACATCTTCAACACTCTCTAACAACATATTTGTCCTAAGGCTCTCTGATGTAGGGGCTTTGAACCCTGGACCTGCAATAGCAATTGCATCAATCATAGCTTGCCAATAAGGACTTCTGGCACAGTGGAAAGGTATGTCAGAATAGTACCAAAAGTTAGCAATGGCCTTCCTTGCTTGACTATGTATATTTTTTTTCCAACCAGTGGCATCCAAGGTAGGTTGAGAACCGGATTTTGTGCGAGGAGCAAAAAAGTTGTTTATGTTTCCACCTCCAGTGTTGAAGGAAGGAGTCGAAGGACTCGTTTGGCTTTGAGTTTGACTTGGCCTTAGAGGCATGTGTGGGAAACTTGGGAATGACATTGAGGATTCAACAGAGTGAGGTGACATGGGGCTAGTGGTAGAAAAACTATAAACTCCAAGAGTTCCTATTTCAGTATTTTGCTTTGCTTTCTTGGCATTATGTTGATCTAACATATCAAGGGCCAAGGTTGCTTGGTGTTTGACATTATCGTCAACATTGCTGCAAAGACCTATATCATGGCCAGGTATTTGTGCAAGGTGGAACTTGAATCTATAAATGCCTCCACTACATTTCGTTTTGCAAAATTTACAAAGGAGCCTGGGGTCTCCGGGAATCTTGTCATAATAAGCCCAAGCAAAGTCCTTCTCCCTCGACATTGTTGTTGCTTTGAACTTGTGTTTAATTTGTGGCTTTTGTTAAGATTTGGAGTCGTGGCTTCTATTTAATTTGTGGCTCCTGTGAAAGACAATAAAAAATGAAATTTAAAAATGATCCAAAAATTTAAAATATGCTAGAAACCTAAAAAATTAAATGACGACAGATGTCAGTAAACATATAGAAATGTTGCCTTTCAATAAAACCAGGAAAACATATTGCTTGATACATGAAATGCAGGTTACATATTGCTTGATACAATAAAACCAGAGTTTGGTTGATTTTTTGGAGAGTTTTGACTTTTGATTGATGTAATTATTGATTGTAATTATAGTGAGAAAAGCAAACCTAATATGATGCAGGGTTTGTAGGATGAGACATATAATATTATAATCTGTGTAATAAATGATCTCTGCTGGCAAGGAAAGCTAAAGGAAGTCGGTGATAAAAGTCCCTAGAGTGAATGCTTGGCATCTTTGCACAATCTATTGTATGTGATACTTGATAGTTCATGATACTTGGTTGCCTCAAATTTTAGAGTGTAGTACAACGGATTCTTGTATCACATATGCCCTTAAATAAGAATTTTTTTGGTAGTGAACATGTAGCTCAAAATGCCTCTGCAAATAAGCAATGGAATAGATTTTGTGCGAACTTTCATACAACAAGGGAAATGATTTAAGATTCACGGTCCAATTATATGATTTTTGTCAATATATAGACAAGCCTATATGCAATTGATGGGCAATAAATTCACATAACTTGTAAGAGAGCAAGAGATACAAACTAGTCCTGCATGTGCAATGCCCTATGTATATGACCAACATGTGCATCAGCTGATCATGAACTCATAAAAATAGATGCCTACAAATATATAAATGACCGCTAAAAAATAGCATACCTGCTAGACTAGACCAAACTGCTATATCAGCTAGAGATAAACTATACCCAACCACAAAAGTCTGCAGTGACAGATAATTTATCCACATAAGTACAATATTTTTCAAATTCAGCTCCAGCCGAAAAGACATTGGCGTATTCCAACCATTCATCAATCTAGGATAATAATTTTTTGATGCATATATATTATATATTTAGAAAACATGCAGAACTTTGGTTTTATTGTATCAAGCAATAAGTTTTTGTAGAATGTTAAAATGAATACCTCCCGCAGGTTACCTCAAGGCTCACGTAGGTGTATGTTAACAATCCGGCTCTGCGGCGTCGAATGCGGCTCTGCGGTGTAACTGTGTATGTCAACAATCCGGCTCTGCGGTGTCTGGACTATGAAATAGCTCTACGACATAACCGATAAACTTACAAAGCGATAATCCGAAACCCAAGTGACAATTCGAAACCCGATAAACCCAAAATTGGTGGGACTCGGGAAATAAATGCAGAAAAGACAAAATCGGAATAATCAACATACTCGTGAGTCAAACTCGCGTTGACCACGAGTCAAACTCGGTCAACGTGATTTGACTTGCAAAGATTCGACTCAGATCGTTTAATGGGCGAGCAGAGTTGGCATCGCGAGTACTCGTTTGACCTCGTTTGGCCTTGAGTTTGACTTGGCCTTAGAGGCATGTGTGTGAAACTTGGGAACGACATTGAGGATTCAACAGAGTGAGGTGACGTGGGGCTAGTGGTAGAAAAACTATAAACTCCAAGAGTTCCTATTTCAGTATTTTGCTTTGCTTTCTTGGCATTATGCTGATCTAACATATCAAGGGCCAAGGTTGCTTGGTGTTTGACATTATCGTCAACATTGCTGCAAAGACCTATATCATGGCCAGGTATTTGTGCAAGGTGGAACTTGAATCTATAAATGCCTCCACCACATTTCGTTTTGCAAAATTTACAAAGGAGCCTGGGGTCTCTGGGAATCTTGTCACAATAAGCCCAAGCAAAGTCCTTCTCCCTCAACATTGTTGTTGCTTTGAACTTGTGTTTAATTTGTGGCTTCTGTTAAGATTTGGAGTCGTGGCTTCTATTTAATTTGTGGCTCCTGTGAAAGACAATAAAAAATCAAATTTAAAAATGATCCAAAAATTTAAAATATGCTAGAAATCTAAAAAATTAAATGAAGACAGATGTCAGTAAACATATAGAAATGTTGCCTTTCAATAAAACCAGAAACACATATTGCTTGATACATGAAATGCAGGTTACATATTGCTTGATACAATAAAACCAGAGTTTGGTTGATTTTTTGGAGAGCTTTAACTTTTGATTGATGTAATTATTGATTGTAATTATAGTGAGAAAAGCAAACCTAATATGATGCAGGGTTTGTAGGATGAGACATATAATATTATAATCTGTGTAATAAATGCTCTCTGCTGGTAAGGAAAGCTAAAGGAAGTTGGTGATAAAAGTCCCTGGAGTGAATGCTTGGCATCTTTGCACAATCTATTGTATGTGATACTTGATAGTTCATGATACTTGGTTGCCTCAAATTTTAGAGTGTAGTACAACGGATTCTTGTATCACATATGCCCTTAAATAAGATTTTTTTGGTAGTGAACATGTAGCTCAAAATGCCTCTGCAAATAAGCAATGGGATAGATTTTGTGCGGACTTTCATACAACAAGGGAAATGATTTAAGATTCACGGTCCAATTATATGATTTTTGTCAATATATAGACAAGCCTATATGCAATTGATGGGCAATAAATTCACATAACTTGTAAGAGATCAAGAGATACAAACCTGTCCTGCATGTGCAATGCCCTATGTATATGACCAACATGTGCATCAACTGATAATGAACTCATAAAAATAGATGCCTACAAATATATAAATGACCACTAATAAATAGCATACCTGCTAGACTAGACCAAATTGCTATATCAGCTAGAGATAAACTATACCCAACCACAAAAGTCCGCAGTGACATATAATTATCCACATAAGTACAAGATTTTTCAAATTCAGCTCCAGCCGAAAAGACATTGACGTATTCCGACCATTCATCAATCTAGGATAATAATTTTTTGATGCATATATATTATATATTTAGAAAACATGCAGAACTTTGGTTTTATTGTATCAAGCAATATGTTTTTGCAGAATGTTAAAATGAATGTTAAAATGAATACCTCACGCAGGTTACCTCAAGGCTCACGCAGGTGTATGTCAACAATCCGGCTCTGCAGCGTCGAATGCAGCTCTGTGGTGTAACCGTGTATGTCAACAATCCGGCTCTGCGGTGTATGGAATGCCTCTACGGCTTTGTGGTGTATTTAATATGTATTATCAACAATCCAGCTTTGCGGTGTCGACTCTGCGGTGTCTGGACTATGAAATAGCTCTACGACGTAACCGATAAACTTACAAAGCGATAATCCGAAACCCGATAAACCCTAAACCCAAAACTGGTGGGACTCGGGAAAAATGGAATCGGCAAAATTGGAATAATCGCCATACTCGCGAGTCAAACTCGCGTTGACCACGAGTCAAACTTGGTCAACGTGATTTGACTTGCAAAGATTCGATTCAGATCGTTTCATGGGCGAGCAGAGTTGGCATCGCGAGTACTCGCGAGTACTCGCCGATTCCTGTTACACTGCAATAAACAACAACCCAACCATTGATATGTAGGAGGTAGAACAACTTTTGACAAATGTGCTTCGGGATTTTTGTCAAAGAGCTGAGCTGACCGAGTTGTTACTGAGCCGACCGAACCATTACCGAGTCTGCCGAGTTGTTACCAAGCCGACCGAGCCATTACCGAGTCTGCCGAGTTGTTACCGAGTCGATCGAGTCAATGATTGACTTGTTAACAACTCGGCTAGCCATTCCATTTCAGCCACCGAGCCGACCTAGCTAGGCATTGGCTCGGTTTGACTCGACCATTTTTAAAACAATGCTCTTAACTAGGGAGGTATTCATCAGTACAAGTACAAGGAAGAACTGAGAACACATGAACCATAAAGAATTTTAGGCACGACAATGCCATGGACTAGATTCTTGACTAGGGCAATCTATCCAAGGTCCTCCAATAATTTAGGCATCACAATGCCATGGACTAGATTCCTGACCAGGGCAATATATCCAGGTGGGACTAAGAAGGACTAAAGCTTTCAGCCTCTCTAGGTATCATCAGGCTTACTTATTAGCCATCAACCCAGGGATCTAGCTGTGTATTCGAGGTCAGAGCTCTATGACCAACACCACCCTCCCTACTTTGGGAACTAGGCATCAACACATAGTGCTGGCCAGATGTCCTCCCAGGCAATGTCTCACACACAAAGCCTCAACTTCCCGATTATTCCAATCGGTAACAAGTCCTCCCCGATCAAATAGATCGGCAACAAATCTCTCCCGATCAAACTGATTGACAACCCTGGGCATGTAAAACATGCTATCAAAGCGTCGAGAGATTTACCTGTACAAACACAACCCTAATTAGTAACAAACTTTCAAATGTACATAAATAGATACAAACCTCCAAGGTGTTCTAGGCAACTTGATGTTCCTTCTCAACTTTTCACAGTAGGACTTTAGAGCTTTCCAAATGAATCTTGATAGAGGATTCCTTAACCATATAACTTCCTTTCCTACTTTTCATGCAACAACATATACTATAAATATATTCAACTCTTCTTATCTCATCAACCCTTCAAAGTACATTCTCCAATTTCTTCTTTCAAGGTGTCCATCATGACTATGATATGACCTCCCTCTCAACTAGGGAGATTCGTTTTATCCATGCTCCCTCTTAAGTTAGAGAGATTTCTTTTCATCCAGTTTCCCTCTCAACTAGGGAGATTTGTTTTTATCCATGCTCCCTCTTAAGTTAGAGAGATTTCTTTTCATCAGAGTTATCATGATCATCATCATTCACATCATGCTTATCACATCAACTAAGCATCTTCATCATCTTTGAAGATTATGTCCCTGCACAACTTAGATAACAAGTACAACATGATCATCATCATTCACATCATGCTTATCACATCAACTGAACTTCTTCACCATCTTTGAAGATTATGTACCTGCACAACTTAGATAACAAGTACAACCAAATCTATAGAAGCATGAAGTTAACCATATCAAAATCATGGAAGCATTCAACTTTAGACATAGAAATACTCAAACTTTGTTACACAAGAGACACTTAGACATAGAAATACTCAATTTTAGTTGCACAAAGGACACATAGAGTTCAACTTCTTGCTAGGATTTTTGTCATAAACCCTAGACTACTTCATCAAGACTTTGAGCAATTCATAACAACTATCTAGGGTTTCAATGTTTTTCCAGAGGTATGACATACCCTACTACATCATATTGCAAACCCTAGAAACAATTCAGATAAATATAGATCTACAAAGTACAACTTTCAGAATTCATATGTTAAGACTTCCCACTAGGATTCCATACAAACCCTAGATATATGAGATTCAATAATCAAAACCAATCACAACTCAATCAACATGACTAGCTTCCACTAGGGTTTGTTGTAAACATAGATTTTACTAATTCTTGACAAACATCAATTATAACTAGAATTTAGATTTCAACAATCTTACACAAATCTCAAATTATTACATTGTCATCATATATTAGAGATTTGGACTTCTACCAAGGTTTAGTTACAAAACCCTAGAATATTATCATCCTAGAGAATCAAACTTCGACTAGGGCTTAGTTCCAAATCCTAGGACTCATGACCATCAACAATTAGGTCGATCATACATCTAGGATTCCATCATCATGCATAAGCATCTCATAACATGTGTTAGTCAAACCCAACTACACATATCAATAAGAGTTAGACATATAACAAACTTGATTAGAATTGGGTTTGATCGGACAAACATACACATGCCAAGGTTTTCATTTCTAAGACATTATAAGGGTCTTGCTTATACATCCTACCAAACCCTAATGATCTAGGGTTTCAAAACAAAACATAGAAAACCCTAAATTATCAATACTTCAAAGGTTCAGGATTTCAGACATTACCATTCAACCCTAACAAGTTAGGGTTTTCATACCCACACCAAAACCCCAAACATGACATCATCAAAGCAACAAACATTTTCTTTAAACTTCATCAATAACCCTAAGTAGGCTAGGGTTCCCCACCTAATCATCAACATACCCTTAAGTTATGGTTTTCACAACGAACCTTTCTAGGGTTACACAAGAATAATGAAAGATATGAGGAGGGTAGATTTATCTAATGATGAGTCACCCAATCAAGAATCTTTAAGATTTAAGAAGCTAGACACAATGATCTTAGTAATAGTTTATCGAGAATGAATATGGAGATAACAAAAACTTGTAATTCAAAACATACCTCTTGTTTCTTAACAAACTTTGTAATTCCAATGCATTGTTTTGTGAGGCCTTCTTTCTTGAGCCTTCAACGAGTTTTTCCTAAATAAGAGTAGAAATGTGATTAGTACTTAATGCAAACAAAACTAGATAAGTAAGGAAAACTAAAAATGAAAATGGTAATAGGATACTTATCTTTGGAGGTTGATGAGGGCTCCCACCAAGCTTGAAGGATATCTATAACGTTAAGAACAAATAAAAATGTTTTTCCAAAACGTGTTAAACCTACAAATACTAAAAATAAAAAATAACTTAAGCTTATATTAAAGGACTTTAGTAGTGTAAGTCCCTTATATCCAATTCTTTAGGCTTAGTCTTCTTTGGAGATCCTTCTTCAACAACATTGGCTTGATCTCTGCTTCTTTTCTTGTTCTTCGGATTGTCAGGACAATCACTTCTATAATGACCCATTTTGTGGCTTTGGTAGCATTCTATCTTGGACATATCAACCTTCCTTCTTGGCCCTCTTGACTTCTTGGAGTGTCCTTTTTTGTGAGAAGTAGAATATGCATTTGACACATTTTCTTCATCATTGTTGGATACTATTGAAATTCTCATTTCTTCTTGGGTGCAAGCATTCCACAATTGTTCAAAGGTAGGAGTTTCTTTCTAGCTATTGAGACCTAAAGCAAAAAAACTCCAAGTAGGTGGTAATCCCAATAGTGCTATGATTACTAACTCCTTTTCTGGTACAATTTCATCTATGGCTTGAAGTTTATCTCTAATTTTAGAGATCCTCACAAAGAAGGAAGCCACAATATCATCCTTTGTCATATTAGTAGTCCTTAACTCATTATTCAAACTTGCTACTTGACCAATATTTTTGACAGTGAATAATTTTGACAATGCTTCATACATTTCTTGAGCATGATCTATATTGGAAATGTATGTGACGAGATTGTCATTTATGCTTTTCTACTATCAGTGTCATAGCCAATATCTCCAATTCTCTATACTTCACCTTGTCTACATCATTGGATTCTTTAGTAGGTTTCTTCGCCTTTCCTTTGACCAAATCTAAGACCTTGTTCCTTTCAAGAATGAGGTCATTTCTCTTCTTTCAAGATCTGTAGTTTGATGCTCCTTCCAATTTGTTGTCACTCTTTATTGTGTTAGACATTGTCCTTGAAGATAGTGAGCTTCTTCTCTTATAAGAACTCCTTATATGATCCCTAGATCAATCCTTTAGATTCCTTCTAGTAGATACTCAAGATTGCCTTTTTCCTCCACCTTAGCTCTCATACCATGTTAGAAAATCAGAAAGTCTGAAAGATTTTCTTATATAGATAATTACTTGTGATTCTTTTATCTTTTAGTTCATTAAGCAATTACCAAAACAATGACACAAGGACAACAGGTGTAGGCGGACATCTAGGGCAAAACCCCTATCTAGGGGAAAACCCAGTCAACAATTCTTCTTTCAATAGTTTCTCGAGATAATCCAAGACTCTAGACCCAAACATATACTTCCTCCACACTGAATCAACCCTCAATCTTTCTTGTAGATGACAACCCTTCGAAAGCAACTTTGACCTAGCAGCATCAACAACAACTTCGTGCTTGTAGCAGCTTCGACCTAGTAGCAGTAGCAACAATAGCTTCTACCTAGTAGCAGTAGCAGCAACAGCTTCGACCAAACTAGAAAAACTTTGATCTCCCTTGTTACACCTCATAAGTGAGTGAGAGTTGTCCCAAAATTTTGATCTTGAGGTCTTCTATCTTCCTCCAGAAACTCACACTCCTTTCCAGCTCTTCTTCTAGCCCTTTCTCAATTTCACACTTCCAGCTTCCAACTTTAGATATCGAACTATGTGTGTGTGAGTGAGATGCTCCAAATGAATTCGAACTGCCTTGTATATATAGCCTTCCAAGGAGGTCAAATTACTATTCTTGAGGCTGACTTGGTGTGGAGGAGACTAAATTCATTTTTTGACTAAAAAATAGTTCTTTTTACATGATTCGAAAGCCCAAGAAGGTCTCTTTTAATGTACAAGGACTCAGATTAAATCCTAGAAGTCCTAAATGGGGACTTTGACCTAAAACATGATGACCCAAGCATGAAACCCATGCTTTAATAAGTCATAGAAATAATAATAAAAATATTTTTTTCATTATTTTGATAAGTACATCTCAAATACATTTATGAAGACCGAACCTAGTTACATTTTTCAATAAGTGCTATAGATTAGATATCTAACCAGGGTTCTCTATTGAGGTGGGACTAAGATGGACTCAAGCTTTAGCCACTTTAGGTACCATCAGGGTTATAAGCTCTACCATCAACCCAGGGATCTATGTGCGTATCCAAGGTTGGAGCTCCATGAACAACGCCACCCTCCCTACTTCGGGGTGTAGACATCAACACATGGGTCGATCGGATGTCCTCCAAAGCATCTTGGCATAAGATGCTTCATCTCTCCCTATCAACTAAATCTGTAACATCAACCAACCCAAGCATGCCTCTAAAATATTCAAACTTCTTATTAGGAAGAGATTTCGTCAGCACATCAACTACTTGTTCATCTGTTAGAATATATTGCAGCTTCATGACCCCATCTTGTACCAAAATCCTAATGTAGTGGTACTTGTTGTTGATATGCTTCATCCTTGCATGGAATACAGGGTCTTCAGACATCTTGATGCTGCTTTGATTATCACAATTTATCATTGTAGGATCCTGAGGCTTTCTAAACAAATTTGACGAGTTTTGTTAACTAAATAACTTCCTTTCCTACTTCGCATGCAGACCAACATATTGTTAATTTTAGGTATGTTCTATGCTTAGAGTAATTTATTTCAATTTTCACAGTTAGTTCACTATCTTTTCCAGATTAGCAATCACATCAGCATTAAAGTAAATTGCAGATACAACATAAACATAGATCGCAGAAGACAAGCCAAGACATGAGGACACAAGATGTGGCGCTAGCTAGGGACAAACCCCAATGTGGGGAAACCCTTGATCAATTCTTCTTATATGTTCTTCAATAGTTCAACAGAGAGAGAGAGATAGTACATATACAACAGAGGTCAACATTTTGACTTATCTAAATAAGAGCATAGATCATCTCTAAGAGGATGATACATGAGGTAGCTGAATTCAGTTGAAGACATGCTGCTTCAACTGATTCTCCAAGGTGACTCCATTGCCTTGCTGCACCTCACCGTGCTGCACCATGCTGCTCCCATCATCACTACGCTGCATCTCATTATGGTTCACCAATCATGGCTGTACCATGTACTCGCTGCACCAAGTATCATTGCTGTCCCAAGTACTATTGCTACGCCTTGCTGCACTTTGTACTTGTTGTCCCGTTTGCTTGCTGTACTAAGCACCATTGCCTAGTTGTCCCATTTGGCATGCTGTACTAAGCACCATTGCCTAGTTGTCCCATTTGGCATGTTGTAACTTGCTGTTGTCCTAATGAGTTTGCAACACCATGCTTTTGCTACTGTCCCGTTGTAGCCTTTGTTGCCATGTCATAGTTGCTGTCCCAATTGTGCCTTTGCTGCCATGTCATAGCTGTTGTCTTATTGTGCCTTTGTTGCCATGTCAAAGTTGTCCTCTTTGCTGCCATGTCACCATACAAACGCTATTGTTTGTCACTTTATTACAATTGTAATTCCTGGGATTGGTTAGGGCACACAACAATCCCTCACTGTCCTCAAATCTTGGCCCAGAATTTCCCTTATGAACTGCGACCTATGTTAGTAAGGCTTCTCTCCATTCATGCTGCTGTTCTGGGCACTATACAACCCTAAACACTTCCATGTTGTTCCTATTTGGAAGTGGTTAGACTTGCGGCCTACCACAGTTCTTGCTGTCACCTACAACCCTCTTCAAAACAGAGTTCCTTACCTTGTTTGCTGCCCAAAAGACCTGCGTTTAGCCTTAAACACATTCAGCCTTCTTGCTGTAGCAACCAGCCCTCAAAATTGATCCTAGAAGGCTCTACACTGCCTTCTTTTCCTCGTTGGAATGTTGCCTTAGCTATGGCCTAGCAAGGTCTCTTTACTACAGACCATTGTTTTAAGAAACGGCCGTTTCGATACCGAAACGGCCGGGTTGATTCGAGCCATTAAGCTCTGCTGTGACCCGGCCCTTGGAACGGTTCGACTGGCCGAGTCAGCCATGACTCGACCGAGTCATTGAATGACTCGACCGAGTCATTGAATGACTCGGCCGAGTCATGGCTGACTCGGCCAACTCGGCCGTTTCCGTTATTGACTCGGCCGAGTCACAAAAAAACAGCCCAGGCACACGTCAAACTGCGATTTAATAATTTTTTAATAGATTTGTAAAGTGTTTTTTGGTTGGTTTGGACTCCAAGCAGTTATATGAATTTGCTAAATGATTTTTGGGGTCCATTTCCCCCTCCCAAACCCTATTTAACACACCCAAGTGCTCTCATTCTCTCACAACAATCTTATGCATTTGAGTGAGAGTCTTCTTTGAGAGTTAGTGAACAGTTAACTTGAGCTTGTTTTGGAGCAGCAGTGAGGAGTCTTGGAGGAGCATTGTAGCTGGAGTGAGGAGCCTCTTGGGCAGTCATTTGGAGCAGCATTGAGGAGCTGATTCTTGGAGCAAGCTTGAGGAGGCAGTTTGTGCTTGGAGGTATTTTTTTTCACCTCTATAAATCTGTTTTTGCTTAGTAAATTTTAGGTGCATATCTAGAAAGCTTAGAGAGTGTTTTTTGTTAAATAAATGAACATTGAATCAAGGTTTTTTTTTTTTTTATTTTCAGATTGTTTGCTTTCATTTCCTAGTCAAAAAATGGCACCTAGAGCAAGAGATCCTGCTTGGGCATATGTTAAAATGGTTGATAGTCAAATGCAATGCAAATTTTGCCATAGGAAATGGTTGATAGTCAAATGCAATGCAAATTTTGCCATAGGAAAATAAAGGAAGGTCCTGGGGGCATTAATAGGCTGAAACAACACTTGGCAGGGATTAGAGGCCAAATTACCCCATGTACCTCACCAGAAATTGGGGAGATTAGGAAGAATTTGTTGGCCAGCTTTGAGAAATTTAAAGAAGATAAGGCTAGGCAAAGAGACATACA
>APFE031023530.1:140408-150491 GCA_000404065.3 Pinus taeda | reverse complement strand
TTTTTTTTTTATAAAATAAATAAATATTTAATGTCTTTTTTACAACGACCGAGTCATTGAAATCGAGCTGGCCGAGTCATTACCGTTTCGGAGTCGGAGTCAAAGTCGATCCTCGGCGGAGTCGGAGTTTTAAAACTATGCTACAGACCTCAAAACATCTACGGCTTGACCTCCTTAATCTCCTTTATATTGGGCTGTCCCAGAATCTCCTTTAGGACAACATTTAGGCCTCTCCTCCATCACTGCGTTAGGAGTTAGGGCATCACTTCTAGGTCATGCGTAGATTATTTAGGACTGCGGCTAGGTCATGCGTAGATCATGCTAGGGATCTTTCCCTACTGCATCTAGGACTTCTAGAGACCAGGGCAATGAGTAGCCCTCCTTCTTGACTGCGTCTAGGGCTCCTTACCTTCTGCGTTTAGGGCTTCCTCTCTTAGATTTCTCTTCCACTAAAACCCAGAACAAGTGGAAGGAAATCAAGAATGAAGTGTGTGTAGAAATGACTATCAAGTCACCTCTTCTTATACTAAAACGTTGAGCACATGTGGGTGTTATTTGGTTGCTGGCTGACCTTGACGAATTGTCCCATAACACAAATAAATTTAGATCTCCAGGAATACTTATTGGAATCGAATGATCTTTAGATCAATCCTACACCTCTCAATGAGAGGAATCCAAGAAAAATATCAGCTGCCATAAATAAAATGTCCCACATGGAGTTTGGCCCTAGTTACCAATTTTAACACTCCCTCTCAACTAGGGAGAACTCCATCTGCCAGACTGTACTATCTCTTCCAACAGTGCCCTACACTGCTCGGCTTTGCTCTGCTCTGCTCTGCTAAACCATGAAGAAGAAGAATTGATCGAGAATGTCTCATACCATTCTCTAATGACCCGAAGTCAGTTCCATATGAAGATAATGTGTCATACCACTCTTACTGATCCTAGATTAGTTCCAAGAGAGTGAGTCATATCACTCTTACTGACCCGAAGTTAGTTTCATTGATCCCAGATCAATAGCAAAAGAGAGTGTCTCAAAGCACTCATATTGATCCCAGATCAATGGAGGTCACCCTAGCATAGGGAATACGGTAGATACAAGGATGTGTCCATCGATAGTACTACTATGGTCCCTAACCCCATTTCCCTGCTCATTGGCCAGATGAGAGGTACTTCCCGTGAGTCCCAAACTGCATGGGTAGGATGCCTCGACAGGAGAACTAATCATTCTGTCCATAAGTCGCCACGGGTTATCACTGTGGAAGGCTGAGCCATTCACTGTGTACACAATGCACCATTAGGGGAGGGTGAGTCGCCCTATGGTCGCTTGTTGCTCCAAGAAGTACCCCAAGCCCCCCTGGAGCTCCCAGAGCTCAATGCATGCATCATGCAGGACCCTCATAAGAGGGTCTCTCAACGACTCCAAGTCGTTTGGGAAAGCCACAAATTTGACCTTTCCCCGGGGCTTTGCAGAATGTTTGCGACCTGTACATCAGTCTCAATGCGATGGAGCCTCCTCGCTCATCGAGGTACATATCCCAGATAAGGTAGTATCTGATGTCTATATGCTGGAGCAATCATAGAATACAAGATTCCTCAACAATCGAATCCCCTTCGGTATCCATCATGTGTATAAACAACTCACTGAAGAGCTTCTGCAACCAGGCAGCTTCACACGAGATCATACTCGTAGTTATGTATTGGGTCTCAGTGGTGCTTCCTGCTCATTCAGGATATCGAAGCAGAACCCAAAGAGAACCAACACTTAGAAGTGCTCTTGTGATCCTCCACACTCCTTGCCCAGTCAACATTCGAATAATCATGCAGCTTCACATTTCCTGCAGTGTATCTCAATCCATGAGATATTGTGCCCCAAAGATATCTCAGATGATTCTTGGCACCAGTCTAGTGAGGCTCAACCAACTATGAGCCCAACATGCTAACTGCAAAACATATATGCAGATGGAAGTTCACCAAGAACATCAATGCAAATGAGTTTATGAAACTCAGAGGCATTTCCCAAATATGTTCCGACATCACTACCACATAGCTTCTGAAAGTTAAGCTCCATCGAGGTAGTCACGGGCTTGTAGTTCACCATTCCAAATCTAGAATCCAACTCCCTCTTACTTCTGCAAATGAGAGGGTCTGCACCTGTCAGAAAGAGGTCGTCCTCAGAAGATGCTGGTATGAGAGGTCTATCATCCACAACCTTCAAGCAATGGTTTGGATCAGCTTCACTCCTAGTGAATCTCAGCTTCATCAAACAACTATCAATCCTCTCATATTACGCCTAGGGTGTTTAGCTTCAAGCCATAGCGGGCTTTCTTCTACCTGCACACATGAGATTCCCGATCATGAATCTCAAACCTCTTGGGTTGTTCCAAACTTGTGGACCTGCTACATGAGGGGAATGGTCCCCTTATAAGATTTTCCTTCGGTACATCTCAGACATGCACCTTCATGCTCTTTTTGAATTCAGGCATCCCTGTCACCATTTGACTCACATTGGGTAGGGTCCCATAATAAGTAGACCTCTGGTGCTATAGATGAGATGTGACAACTGACATGGTCCCCAATGGACTTCCTGCAACTTGATACAACTCTGAACTCAAAAGCATCTTTGAAAATTTCATTTTCAAATATGTACCTTTCCATCGATGAATGCCACCCTGAAACTTTTGACTTCCAATGCTGAAATGGACACCAGGTTCTTCTTGCGATCAGGTACATAAAAGAGATTCTTGTAAATGAATCGAGTTACCCTCATTCAATTGAGGGGTAATATTCCCTACACCCTTTCTAGGATAGGTGGCATCAACTCCAAGTATAATCCCACGATTGTTTCCATCTCTACCAAATTAGAGAGAGCACCCTTCTATTCAATGAAATGCCTTGAAGCTCTACAATCAATAAGCTAGATTCCCAAAGAGTCTGAAGGAGAGGGCCAATACAAGATAACGCTTCTTTATCTTATCAGAAACAACATTTGATTCTTTGTACCCGAGGTTCCTTGCTTTCTTTGAAGAGTCAGTCGTTTCCTTGATGACCTGCATTACTTGTCAGTCCTCTGATCATTGAAGATGTCCCTAGAATGATTGTTATCATCATCAAGTGATGTGTCCCTACGATTAGGACACTTCTTTGCATAATGGCCGAACTTATTATGAACAAGGCATCTGCCTTTCCTTCCTCCCTTAGATCTGGACTTCCCATTGAAGTAATCTTTAGGTAGAAGCTTCCGCTGTGCCATTCTGATAATATTCTCTGCTTTGAATTCACCGTTGGTGAATTTGAAGAGGGATGAGGAATCCATTGAGCCTTTTGTCCTTTCCCAACTGTCTTTCGTGATTGCTCTTTCACTCTTGCTTGGGCTTTGTCTTCAGCTCACCTCTGATACCATGTTAATTTTAAGTATGTTCTATGCTTAGAGCTATTTATTTCAATTTTCACAATTAGTTCAATATCTTTTCCAAATTAGCAATCACACCAATATTAAAGTAAATTGCAGATAGAACATAAACATAGATCGCAGAAGACAAGCCAAGACAAGAGGACACAAGATGTGGCGCTAGCCAGGGACAAACCCCAATGTGGGGAACCCTTGATCAATTCTTCTTATATATTCTTCAATTGTTCAGCAGAGAGAGAGAGAGAGAGAGATAGTACATATACAATAGAGGTCAACATTTTGACTTATCTAAATAAGAGCATAGATCATCTCTAAGAAGATGATCCATGAGGTAGCTGAACTCAGTTGAAGACATGCTGCTTCAACTGATTCTCCAAGGTGTCTCCATCACCTTGCTGCACCTATTGTTGTGCTGCTCTTCATCATCATGCTGCACCATGCTGCTCCCATCATCACTATGCTGCATCTCATCATGTTTCACCAATCATGACTGTACCATGTACTTGTTGCACTAAGTATCATTGCTGTCCCAAGTACTATTTTTGCACCTTGCTGCACTATGTACTTGTTGTCCCGTTTGCTTGCTGTACTAAGCACCATTGCCTAGCTGTCCCATTTGGCATGCTGTACCTTGCTGCTGTCCTAATGAGTTTGCAGCACCATGCTTTTGCTGCTGTCCCATTGTAGCCTTTGCTGCCATGTCATAGTTGCTGTCCCAATTGTGCCTTTGCTGCCATGTCATAGCTGTTGTGCTATTGTGCCTTTGCTGCCATGTCATAGCCGTTGTCCTCTTTGCTGCCATGTCACCATACAAACACTGTTGTTTGTCACTTTATTACAACTGTAATTTCTGGGACTGGTTAGGGCACACAACAGTCCCTAACTGTCTTCAAATCTTGGCCCAGAATTGCCCTTATAAACTGTGGCCTATGCTAGTAAGGCTTCTCTCCGTTCGTGTTGCTGTTCTGGGCACTGTACAGCCCTAAACACTTCCATGTTGTCCCTGTTTTGAAGTGGTTAGGCCTGCGGCTTACCACAGTCCTTGCTGTCACCTACAACCCTCTTCAAGACAGAGTTCCTTACCTTGTTTGCTGCCCAACAGACCTGCGTTTAGCCTTAAACACATTCAGCCTTTTTGCTGTAGCAAGCAGCGCTCAAAACTGATCCCAGAGGGCTCCACACTGCTTTCTTTTCCTCGCTGGAATGCTGCCTTAGCTGCGGCCTAGCAAGGTCCCTTTATTTGGCCTGTTACAAGAGAACAGACGTCAAAACATCCACGGCTTGGCCTTCTTAATCTCCTCTATATCACGATGTCCCAAAATCTCATTTAGGACAACACTTAGGCCTCTCTTCCATCACTGCGTTAGGAGTTAGGGCATCACTTCTAGGTCATGCGTAGATTATCTAGGACTGTGGCTAGGTCATGCGTAGATCATGCTAGGGCTCCTTCCCTACTTCATCTAGGACTTCTAGAGACCAGGGCAGCGAGTAGACCTCTTTCTTGACTGCATCTAGGGCTCATACTAGGGCTCCTTACCTTGTGCGTTTAGGGCTTCCTCTCTTAGATTTCTGTTCCACTAAAACCAAGAACAAGTGGAAAGAAATCAAGAGTGAAGTGTGTGTAGAAATGACTATCAAGTCACCTCTTTTTATACTAAAACGTTGAGCACATGTGGGTGTTATTTAGTTGCTGGCCGACCTTGACGAATTGTCCCATAACACAAATAAATTCATATCTCCATGAATACTTATCGGAATCAAATGATCTTTAGATCAATCCTACATCTCTCGATGAGAGGAATCCAAGAAAAATATCAGCTGCCATAAATAAGATGACCCACATGGAGTTTGGCTCTAGTTGCCAATTTTAACACATATTCTGCTTCAACACTACTTAACACAATAAGATCTTGTTTTCTACTCATTCATGAAACCATTGCAGATCCCAAACTGAAACATCCACCGATAGTGCTTCTTCCATCAATCTCATTGCCACCTCAACCGGAATTGGTAAAACTTGTTAACTTTACTTCCTTTCCATTATACTTCAGACAATGATGTATTGTGCCGCGTAGGTATCTCAAGATATGCTTGGCAACTATCGAATGGTCATGACGAGGCTCCAGCTGAAATTGACTAAGAACATTTACAACGAAACATATATCAGGTCTTGTATTTACCAAGTATATCAGAGAACCCAACAACTTGCGGTAGCTAGTAGGATTGACGAGACTAGAGTCGTAGCTTCTTAACTTATTAAGATTAGTGATCATGGGAGTAGTCATAGGCTTGGAATCCATCATATCGAATTTCTGCAACATCTTGAATATGTATTTACCTTGACTTAGATATATCTCATCGGGTTTTTGCTAGACTTCCAAGCCCAAGTAGTAGTACATGAGTCCCAGATCTTTCATCCCGAATTCAATTGCCAACATTTTCTTTCATTTTAGTATTCTGCGCTCCACACCTGTAATAAACAAATCATCCACATATAGTAGTTTAATCACCGATTCATTCTTCACCACCTTAATGTAGAGATTTTCATCGACAAAACTTTTGACTAACCCAATTCTTAAGAGATATGCATCCGTTCTTGCATACCATGCCCTAGGAGCTTGCTTCAAGCCATATAGGGCTTTCCTGAGTCCGCAAACATGTGTATTTCTGCTATTTATTTCGAAGCCTTCCGGTTGTTCAATGCGTACTTCTTCATCAATGGTTCCATTTATAAATGTTGTTTTGACATCCATTTGATGGATATTCCATCCCATAGTAGCAACTAGCGAAACCAAAGATCTTATAGTAGTATACCTAGCAGTAGGAGCAAAGGTTTCTTCATAGTCTATACCTTTCTTTTGTGAGAAACCCCTTGCAATGAATATAGATTTGTCTTTGTTTATGCTTCACCAACAACATGTTTGATTTCGTAAATCCATTTTGAAGTAACAACCGATTTGTCACTTGGTTTAGGAACGATTTCCCAGACTCCATTTTTCAGGTTGGATTGATATTCTTCTTGATGAGTAGCTTCTTCAAATGTAGTTGGTTCAACTTCTATCAATTTTGTCATGTATGCAACATATCTTGAATATCTCTTTGGTCTTTTGATTTTTCTGGAAGATCGTTTAGTTGCTTCATGTCCTTTAGCGTCTTCAAGTGTAGCTTTTAACAATTTTGGCCTCTTCTTTGTTTCGGGAATGATTACAGGTTGAATAGATTCACTTGGTCCTTCTTCTTCTTCTTGGTTTGTAGTTGTCTTGTCATGATGCTCTTCTTCTTCAAATAGTGGTACATCTTCATCATCAGATTCGATTGGTATATCCTTGGATCTTTTGTAGGCATGATTTTCATCAAATATAACATCCTTGCTGACTTCAATTTTTCTTCCTTCCTGGATGTATATTCTATAAGCCTTTGAAGAAAGTCTATAACCAACAAAGATCCTTTTATGCTTTTAGAATCCAATTTCTTTCGCTTGTCTTTTGGAACATGGATGTATGCAAGACACCCAAAGATTCGAAGATGGTCTACACAAGGCTTCTACCTTGTGAATGCTTCTTTTGGTGTCATATTAAAGGATTCTATGAAGACTTCTATTTTGTATATATACTGTTGTCATTGCTACTTCTCCCCATAGAAACTTTGGTAGATCTTGATCAAATATCATAGTTCGTATGCATTTTTCAATTATCCTATTTTTCTTTTTTGCAACTCCATTCTGCTCAGGGTTGTAGGGAACATTGAACTCCCTCTTAATACTTGTTTCTTTACAATATGCAATTAATTCTTTTGAAGTGTGTTCCCCTCCATTGTCGGATCTCAACATCTTTATCTTTCTTTTAGTTAAGGTCTCCACTTCGGATCTAAATTCCTTGAGCTTTTCAAATACTTCGTCCTTTGTCTTGAGAAGATGTAGCCACGTCTTTCTAGAGTGATCATCAATGAAGGTCATATAATAAAGATGGCCTCCAAGAGATTTGTTAGACATTGGCCTACACACACCGGAATGAATGAGGTCCAAGATCTCCTTAGACTTTGTATCACTGCTTGTAAAAGGTTTCCGTGTATTCTTTCCCAAAGCACATCCCTTGCATACTCCTTTATGATCTTCCTTGATGTTGGGATGCCCTTTACCATTTGACTAAGTGAGGGTATTATCTTGTAATGAATATGCCCATATTTTCAATGCCATCGTTCGATAAGATTGATTTCCATGTGAACTAGGGCTTGAGGAGATGGTGTTATAACTCTATATAACCTTCCTTCACGAACTCCAATAACTTTTGCCTTTTCAATACTTGAATCCTTTCCCCAAACCAAAACTTCACCATTTACAAAGACAATCCTATCTTCTTTATCTTCTAAACAAGAAATGGAAAGTAAATTCTTTTTCAAACTTGGGACATAAAGTATATTGTTGAGGTGTAGCTTTGCTCGACTTTCCAACTTCAGTGATGCAGATCCAAGGCCTTTGATTGTATCATTGTTGTTGTCTCCTAGTTCTACTACATGAGATGATGGTTCCTTTGATAGAGTATGAAGTTGTCCACTTTCTCCCGTCATATATCTTGATGCTTCACTACCAATGATCCATGCTTTGTCATCATCAAGAGTACTTGTAAGTGCAATCAAGAATCCTTCACTCTTGAATCTCCTAGATTGGTTGTAGATGATCCTTCCAATCCGTCTTCTTGCAATTCTCATGATATTGAATCCTATCTTCAAGTAACTTGCCATAGAGGGAGTAACCTTTTCTTCTAAGTCAACAAAGTGATCTTCGACCTTAGCTCTGATACCATGTTGAGAAATCAATGCTTATAGTGTTAGGGTATTCCGACACGTAGGAAATAGTTAAGTATAACTTGGTCTAGTTAAGTATAATGTGGTTGTCAAGCATCTCGGTCTAGTTATGCACTAAATATATCTTCTTCTTCTCATTCTCATGAGTGGCTCATTGATTCTGGAGCTTCTTATCACATGGCCAAAAACAAAGCCATGTTTTCTTCTTAAAATGATTGTAACACCAAAAATATATATGTTGGTGATGATAGATCTCTTAGTGTTGTAGGGACTATAACTATTCATCTAAACAATGGTCAATTTAATGATGTACTATGTGTTCCAACCTTATCTTGCAACCTTCTATCTATATATTAGATAACTCATTCAGGTGAAGGTAAACCATTGAGTTTTCACCTCACGATGTTGTAATTAAGGACCTAAGATATCCTAGACAGATTTTAGCTACTGGCATTGCTGATGATTCTACAAGGTTGTATAAGTTTAACAACTTTGGGTCATCCAAAACACTGCTTGGTATTTGTTTGCTCAATGAAGAAGCGAGCAAACTTTGCATGACGATTGGTCACTTAAAACTATCACTCCCTTAAAAAACTATGTAAAGAAATATGGTGACAGTCTTCCTATGTATCTGTAGAGATGGTGTTTTGTTTTGGATGTGTAACCGGAAAACATCATTAGGATAGTTTTGAAAAACGTGCCTCTTGGCACGCCTCAGCCCCTTTACAGCTTGTGCATAGTGATTTATGTGGTCCACTTCCAGTTGTTTCATTCTCTGGCTACAAGTATTTCTTAACTTTCGTCGATGATTTCTCCAGACGCACTTGGGTATACTTCTTAAAACTCAAGAGTGAAGTATTTAACATGTTCTTGTTGGCCTTTAAGGCCTTTGTGGAGAAACAATCTGGACATCAAATTCTCAAGCTAAGATCTGATAATGGCGGAGAATATGTTAACAACAAATTCATCAACTTTTGCACTGAGCATGGAATTCAAATGCAACATACTGTTCCATATACTCCACAACAAAATGGTGTAGCTGAAAGGAAGAATCACACCTTAAAGGAAATGGCTAATTGTATGCTTCAATCAAAGGACTTAGTCTTAATTTTTGGGAAGAAGAAATTAACTGTGCAACTTACATAGTAAAACACACTCCTACTAAGGTTTTAAAGAATGTCACTCTAGAAGAAGCATGGAGTTCAATTAAACCAGATGTAAGTCACTTTCGTGTTTTTGGAAGTGAAGCATGGGCCCTATTCTAGATGAGAAACACAAAGCTTTAGAACCTAAGAGTGAAAATGTATTTTTGTTGGATATTCTGAAGATGCCAAAGGATATAGACTTATTCCACTTAAGTCCAAAAATGTTATCATTAGAAAAGATGTAAAGTTTGTTGAAAATATATTGGCCTACGAGCCTAGTTCGGCGGATGTGCCACCTCCCTCTATCCCTTCTACTTCTGAAAACATTTCTTCTTCAGATGATGACATCGAGGATGACAATCCTCCCCCACTTTCTCAGGATCCTCCTTCAACTCCTCAGCTTCCAAAATGGGCCCGTGCTACTTGGGATGCAGCAGGTGCTCTTGCCGGTGATCCTACAGATCAACGACGTACACGTTCTCAGTTCGATAGAGCCTCTTCTTTACTGGCTCAAACTTCAGCGAATCATGATTCTGACACCTTTGCAGAAGCTTCAAGCCATCCAGATTGGGACACAGCTATGAATGAAGAATATCATTGATTATTAGCAAATGATACATGGGATCTTGTTCCTCTTCCAAAGGGAAGAAAACTTGTTAGATGTAAATGGGTTTACAGAACCAAGTTTGGACCAGATGGAAAAGTTGATAAACATAAAGCTCG